>JAPYZJ010004360.1:0-13849 GCA_030522765.1 Ophioninae sp. B BG-2022a | reverse complement strand
TCCCGGGTTCAAATCCCGGTAGCGGTCGAGATTTTTCTTCGAAATTTTTTGATGGAACTCGTTCCGCTGCCGGGAGGTGAACTTGGGACCGGCTGTACTCCGGCATGGGTTTTCCGCAGTTTCCCTATGCCCGTGCCAGGAATGGCACGGTGAATACGGTACAGAGGGGGTAAGTCGGCTGCGGCCGCAAGGGGGGGACAGGAGGAATCAAGGTAGGGAATAGGAGGGGAAAAATAAGGTCGGGAATAGGAGGGGAAAAATAAGGTGGGGGGAAATCAGGAGGGAACCGAGGAGGGGAGGGGACCGTACAAACCGAAAAGTGTTACGGGATGGAACAACAACAATAAAAAAAATACATACGATCAAATTAAAATAGAAAAAAAAATGGACAAAAATGTAGGGTTCAATAAATTGGACTGGGAACTAAGTGGGAAGAAACAAAAGCCAGTGCTCAGAAAACAGCTCGATTTTGAAGAATTTTTCTGATTGCACTATTGCTAAATGCTAGGATTTTACACACATCGAATACTCTTTCGAAACATAAATAAATTTGTATTATTTATTATTGTTAAAAAATTATGATAAAAAATGGTATAATAATTTTTTGAATAAATTGTCGATTTTGCTATATGGTAGAGATGGGTCTGTCAATTAGGCTCAGTTGAAACGAAAAATTAAAATAATACTTTTGGCATAAAAATAAAACTTTCGTTTCTTCGAATGCTTTTTTTATATTTCGAAACTGAAGACAATGGCAAATTGTAGAAAATGGTCGATATTCAAATGAGAAATCTTCATTCACTTGTTGCTAAAAAATCTATAAACAAACGATAAAAATCGTACGATCGCAGGATCTGAGTCGTCATAAAAATCTGTAAAACTCAGCACATTTGCACAATTTCGACAAAACCTTAATAGCAAATTAGGCATCCAGGTCTACAAAACAACGAGAAAAATAGCGTTTTTGAAAGTGCAGGAACATTTGACAACTAACAGCTTAATTCTGATGTCAAGTAAATCGTAGCGGGACTGCCCACAAAAATCCTCAAAACTTAGTACCTTTTTACAATTTGTCCAAAATCTCAATCGCAAAAAAAAATCACTGACTAATCAATTATAGCGAAATAATCGAAACGACCTGAAAAATCGTGTTTCTCAATTGTCAATTCCAGGTCGTCAAACAGTTCAATCCTCGTATTAAAATAAATCCAATATCAAATGTAAGTCAATTCTGTTTATTTCCTCGATATTTTTTACGATATTTTTAACGATATTTTTTACGATATTTTTTACGATATTTTTTTCATTCCTCCGGAAAATGAAAAATTCGAAACTCATCGAAGTTTTTTCGTAAAATAATTGATTGATAAGGCCTCGAATGAGAAAGAGCCCGCAATGAAAGTCTAAAATTGATAAAAAAACGTGAAGCATCATCGACGTGCTTGATGACGAAGTTGTCGTTGCGGCGATCGATGACGTTCCATCTTTGCTCGATTCTTTCCCGTGGCCATGTCCAAACCTCCCCTTGTCAGCTGATTAAAATCGATAATGGCGAGTTTGGGCTCGGCCGCGACGCCAACGACTGCGTTGCATCTCGAGGCCGTTGAGACTTTTCGATCCGTTGGTGCCCCGGGACTCGGGTACCTGTGGCACGTCAGGTTCTTCCCAGCCGCGCAACTGAGCCCGTAACTTCCGGTTCCCGTTGTTCCACCGGCGTCCACTCTCGTCCCGCTCATCGATCGGTAGCGACACCCCGACGGAGCTGCCTCGGGCGCGTCCTCGCAAAAGTACCTGTCCATTCAAAAATTCGCGTCAATCTCCCCAACGATCTCTTCGTGACCTCGTAACGGCCTTTGGCTAACTCGTTTCATTGAAAAAAAAACAGCAGGAAAAAAGCATCAACTTTTAGTGCTGATGTTGTTATTTTTTTTCCAGAAAATACAGATCCGAAAAAAAAATTTTTTATGTCATTCAATCATTTTTTAAGCTCTTTGTATTTTCCATTGCAAAAGTCTTTTTTTGCTACGGAATTTGCATGTTTGAAATAACGAATTTTTCATCTTTGTGGCACAGCGAAAATAGTTCTTCATTTCTCGAAAGTTTCTCTCGCAGATTTGAGTCAAATTAAAATGAAGTGAGAAGCTTCTAGAATTTTAGCGATTGACGATAAACTTTTGATACAGGAGGCTGGGTAATAATGAATATAAAAGGAGAAACAACATTCGTGGTGTGTTCCATCTATGTAAACTTCGAGCCTGTTGATTGGAAACTTATAGAGTGGTATAATGTCAATTTTCAGGTTTCTTGGTAAGAACTAATTGTTATTAAGCTGTAAACAAATATGGTTGTGATCTTTTCTAAGGGCTTACAAATCCAGTCTTTCGATTTTTATTCAAGACGATAATTTATTATCGATTTATTATTTATTATCGACGATTATTATTTATCGATTTATTCATTCGATTTTTATTCAAATCAGTATTTCCTATTCTCATCAAGGAGAGAAAAAATCTATTTTTGCGAGGTCCATTAAGGATTGAAACATCTACATTTGTAAACCTCATTAAGGGCTAAAAAAAAATAGATTTTTACGATCCTTACGTAAACCTACAGAAAAATAGTTTTTTTTTCAAATTCTTTTTTATTTCGTCACAAAGAGACGTCTCGAGAAAATTGAAAGAATTTTTCGAAAAAAAAAAAATGTTTTTCACTAATGCAAACTTCAATTTGATTCTATCGTTATGCGATGCAATTGTTGAAGGAATTCAATCAACACAGGCCAATTGTCGGTGGAAGGTTAATTATTACTGCCACTTTGGAGGACCTCTAATTAGTTATGCTCTGACGGATATTGTCGATACCGTCATGAAATATTGGGAAACAATGGGCCTGCGACGTAAATAGGTAATAGGAGGGGAGGCGCGTTTTACTCGTGTATGCTGGCGAGATGAAGAGGCGCAGGCGTTCTCGCCGTTCGGGGTCGTGGATCCCGGGGTGTACGGTGACGCTGTCGCGACTGGCGGTCTCGTTTGTTCGACGGCTGGTCCGGAAGTCCCGAGGGTATCAGACCGGTCAGCTTGTAGTATTCCAGCAGTACACGAGCCAAATTTCTACCTACCCTGTAGTCTGCCAAGTTTTACGGTCGAAAGGCCGTTCAACCCAATACCACCAGCTAAGGATATTTACGTCGCTTTTGTTTTACTTTTTTCAAATACAAACTCGATTCTTTTATTTTTCAAAAAGGATTGGAATCCAACAAAAAAATCCTTTTTATATTTTTATTCCTTTTCGAGAAAGGGTTTTTTAAATTTTATAAAATTTGTATCTTTCGAATGTCGAACTTTTTTTTTTGATCGAACGAGGTATTCGAAAAAATAATATGTTAGACAAACCACTGGAATGTAACGAAAATTGCTTTCCTTTTTTCTATTTAGATACAAACTAAAATTCCTGCAAAATTCATTTTTACACAATACAATTCTATAGATACAATTGAGAGACTCAAGAGATTATCATGGATTTTTGGTAAAGAATGTTTTACGAAATAAAATGAACGATGAAAAAAAATTTTTTTTAAATAATATCTAATACTTACTAATAAGAAAACATTAAAAATAAAAATTGGGGAATTAAAAATAATAAGATTGATAACATTAATAATGTTCCTACAACGAACAAATGATTGCAACAATGGAAATTATAATCCAAATTCAGTTATTATCCTTACGATTTAATTGATTACAGTATTCAGACTGAGAATTTTGAAGTCGTAATGATACTAAAATTTGCCGAGTTATCGATAAATTTCTCTGATACGCAATGATAACATTCGAATACGTCATCAATAATAGGCAAAGTGTATACAGGTATGTGAAAGGATACAACTTTCCTCGGTGTAAGGCAACATCACGCCGTTTCCTTTCCTGTAATAGCCATACATGGAAACTTGGATCGTGTAACAATTGACGTGCTCGCCGAGTATCGAACACAGGTAACGTCTAGCTGTGCCAGCTTTGTGAGGGTCTTGGTTGTACATTGTGTTTCCAGGCTCGTAGTCTTCGGCGTGTTGCGCCATTAGTTTTGGCAGAACGATGTGTCTCTCGTACCTAATTGGCTAACAGCCGCGAATTATTTTTCATGTTCAAAGGAAAATGGAAAAGCTGAAGCTGATTGACTTCGATTTGGAAAAATCGAAGAAGGAATTTCGATTTTGAGGTTCAGCAGTCTAATCGGAAAAGTCGATAAGAAAAATCTCCACTATGGAGGTCTTCAAAATGTAGGCAACTCATAAATAAACTTTGAGCTATTTTTAATTTAATTTAATTTTTTAATTTAATTTAATTTAATTTTTTATTTTATTTTATTTTATTTTATTTTATTTTTTATTTTATTTTATTTTTTATTTTATTTTATTTTATTTTATTTTTTATTTTATTTTATTTTATTTTATTTTTTATTTTATTTTATTTTATTTTTCAATCGTGATGAAAAATAGGCAGGATGGAAAATACGTAAAAATGGAAAAAGTGACTGGATCAAAGTTACCTGTAGACGTCATCGTAGGTATTGCCATAAACGAAGAGACCACTGGCATTGGAATGGGCGTGAAGATCGAGCACACAATCGAGCGGTTCTTTCGTATTTTTGTCGAGTGTCTCGAGGAGCGTTTTGGTCGCTGCCAGAGTAGGATGGATCCAGTCTGATATTCGATTCCAGGCGCGGTTCAGATCCATGCCCATGAGGGTCGACCTGCTTCGAGAGTGGATCAGTGACTGATGTGTCACAAGAGAAACGCTGAAATTCCTTGTCCGGGAAGAGCGTGCACGACTATACTCAAAAGCTAATTAATAGATGTTGAAAAAAAATACAAACTGTGCAGAAATGGTCGTAGGCGTACAATAGGATTCCTATACTACTTACTACTCCATCATTGGGCCACGAAGTGTTAAAAAGTTTCAAAGTTTGATGCTCGTCTTTCTACCCTTTTCCAGGCACAAAATGTAAGGATATTGAATCCAATTGTCCACAATTGGATTCAATATCAATTGGAACAATTTTCAATTGTCACAATCTAACGAACATAATTGTTTTTCCCTTCCCCACAATTTTCTTGGATAGATTCGAGCTAAGAAACTCACGATTTTTCACTCAGACATTTTTAGGATTCTTATCTTGAAATTCACGATCTAAATATGAACAAAACGATTTTTGATACTGATAAAAAAAAAAACTAAAAAATACATAAAAACGATCGTTACGTTTCAAGGGTGCAAACTTCAATCCCATAAAATATAGTCGTACACGCTTTAGTCGAACAGAATGTACCTGTAATTGCCGAGAAATACACCATCAGGATTGAGCATAGGGATGATCTTGAAAACGACGTAGTCCCTCAAGACATGGGCTATGGGATGAGCGCTGACGAGAAAATCCATCAGACCCTGGCAGACGTAAGAGGAAGGCGATTCACCCGGGTGTACTCTCGTCAAAACTGCCACCACTCTTCTGCCTCTTTCCTCCTTGTTACAGTCACTTCCGGTTATCGTTACCAGCTCGACTTTCCTCTTCTGTATCGAAGATGCGAGAGTCTCGCGTTTTACCGAATTACAGCGGGAGCAAAGATTTTCAAGGTGGCCGAGGTATCGAGTGTACGAGTACGGATACGTCAGAGCGAATTGATAAACGTCCTCCTCGCGATCGAAATTGAAAGCGAAACTCAACACGTGGTGGTTCTGATGCTGGGCGGATTTGTAGTAAAAAACTTGCTGGCGTGGAATTCGCTGCCATCTTGGCTTGCTCGTACTCTGAGTGAAGAAAAAAAAAAATATTTACGGACGGCTAGGTAGAAATTTCGCGATATGCCAGTACTCGGATGGGTGACCGCCATGTATCGGTTTGCTTGGTTTCTATGCCGGAAAAATTGACAACTTTTTTCCAATATAGCGAATATTGATTTTTAAAAGTTACAAAAAGAGGCGTTAAAATTGCGTTTCATGTAAAATACCTACATTTCGCCCTCTGGAATTATTATATTTTTCTTCCTAACCTTGACCAATGGCGTCATCCCGTCGCGAAACAAATTTCGACTTCGCGATATATTGACAATGTTGAATATGACGCGTTGCTCGGCCCGTACGTTGTCGACGGTGAAGTTGAACCAAAATCTGAGACGCGGACTGCACGTGTCCGGTCGTATGAAGAGATCGTATTCGAATTCGGATATGAGATCGACTCTGCCGAGATTTCCGGTCTCGAATGCTGCGTCGAAACAAAGATGGCCCTTTTTCGCTTTACCACTGTGTCCTGGGGGACGAATTATCAGTCTGCTCACGTTTCCGAGACCTCCCTCTGCGTCGCTGTCTTCACTTTCTGCTCACGACGATAAGCAAACATTCGTATGCATACTTTACAAGAATAAACTATAATTAAACAGGTAAAAAATTGAATCATTCGAATTTATTAAATTTAAAGACAAAATTTCAAGAATATGATTTTTTAGATTAGAAAAATCATTTCAGAATTAGAACTTTTTCTTTGAAAGAATTTGAATTGAAAATTCTGGATTAAAAAAATCTCTTCAATTTATTGAAGTTTTTTATTAAAGGAATTGAAAAGGCGATTCGGAATTAAATAATGCCACATAATTCCGTATCAATATCCGAATAAAATTAATAACTATTGCAACTTCACTTCTAACGAATCATCCCCATCCTTTAAAAAATTTAATACAAAATATCCACTCAATAAAGAAAAAAAATTGCAAATCTTTCCAAAAGAATTCTCCACTCCATAATTTCACCATATTTTGAAAATCCATTAATACCACGCAATTCGAACCATCGAAGCAAAAAACAAAATCATGGACCAACTGGATCACCTTTGGATGCCACCAAAAGGAAAAAAAGATATTAAAAATGAGGAAACGAAAGTGTCTGACCAGCTCTCTGATAGAGGCTCGTGTGCTCGAGAGGATCTCGACCTTCGCCAGGACGTGACATCCCGAAAAAGACCCAACGATTCGGAAAAGAGTATTTCGGTCAAAGAAAAAGACCGAAATTCAGGAAAATCGTCGATTAATTATTTAATTGGTAAATCGAAGAGGAGAAAGAATTTCAATGATTTCGGTGGTGGTCCACCTCGTGAGGAATACCGGGCTAGACTGAGGGCGAATTCGAGGCTTCCGCGAGTTATTGCTTCTGAGCAAACTGCTTTGGCTTATACACGATCGTGTGAAAACGTTCGTGAGCCGTTTCCAACAAATTCACACAAAGGCATACTTGATGCCCACACGAAGGTATTTGAAAGGGCGAGAATGGCTTCTAGGGTGAACTACATAGCTGCCATGGTTTTCTATCATTGACGATGAAATCAGGAGGCATCGGAAACATTTGCATCAGGAAATGACGTACACGCGATTTTTGCATGACGATCGACGATTTGTCCTGATATCGGGGCTATCAATTCTTCATCGTCCTCGGATGGGGAACGACACTTTCGCCAAATTTGCACGCGATTCTGATGATCCTGACGTGTCGAAGGAAAGTAGTTCTTCGCCACTCCTTTCACACGCAAACCGCTAAGTAAAAAAATCGCACTCAGGAAATTCATTACGTGTGCACGCGCAGTATCGGTATTCCAGTGATAGCAGAGGAAGAAAAAGTTGAGTGGAAAGAATCGTTCTCGTTACGAGAAAGTGCTTCAAATGGGCCTGAAATTATCGTTCGAACTCAAGCGAGATGTTTATTTCTTCATGTTTTTATTCCCATTAACTCAAGTGATATGCAAGTTTGTTTCAATTCACTAACGATACATTTTCTACTGAAGGACATTTTTCAAATTTCCTTCTGTCAGGTTTGAGAGACGAAAGTTATTTTTTAGGGTTCTTCTTGAGGGTCATAACGGGTGTTTGGATAATTTGCTTTTTAAATTATTTTTTAAATTATTGTATAAATAATTATCATCATCATAAAGTCATTTTTTCGGATTCTTCTTAACGGTCATAACGGGTGTTTGGATAATTATCTTTTTTAATATTTCTTTAATTATTAAAAAAAATTAATTATTCAATTAAATATTAAATTATTTTTCAAAAAAATTGAGAAACAAATAATCGAACATTTCGGTGATTCCTAACAGTGCATTCTTCAATATTGTCAGATAACGTGGCAATATTGCTGCGATAACATCAGCGTAAAGAAGTGATAACATTTTTGCCAAACAAAATTCAAGAGATTTATCGACAGACTTAAATGTTCAAAAATAAATTTTTCAAATTAGTGTCTTAATAAATGTTTACATCATTATATCTTCTATGATTTCTGTAATGATCTTTTTTTGATTCCCAAATTTTCATCAGTGGAAAGTCGAAAAAATGAACCGAAAATGTATCATATCCGAATTCGAATGCAAAATGCAAATCGTCCTTTTACGCCTTCGATACCGTTTCGATACCATTTATATTATTTTATTTTATTTCCAAAGTCAAATAAAATGAAATAAAAATTAAAGGCTTTCCTTATCACGTGCCGAGAATAAAGTCGAAAGGATTGCAGAAATGTAATATGGATTATTCGAACTCTTAGGATTCAGTTACTCGAACTTTTAAAACACGAAGAACACGAGTTAATTCTGACGGAAGCAAACCTATCGTTTCCGGCTTGGAAGAACTTCGTGAAGCTTTTTTTGCCTTTCGTTGGAATTACGTCGACGTAACGAGAGGCAAAAGATCCTCGTAACGATAGATCTATTTTTGTGGACGCGGGCTATAACTTTCCTCTTATCCTTTCGCGGTAATTCAAATTCTAGGAGGGCTCAATGACCCTCAGGGGGGGGGGGTGAACGTAAACTCTCGTTATCGCTTCGAGGCGATTTCAACAACAATTATCACAATAAGCTTGGCTCGTTTGGCTCTGGATTTCTTTCTTGCACGAGGAAGAGTTGGGAGCAGTAGATAAGGTCGTATATAGTCGGCCACTGAGCCAACGAGGAAAGCTGACCTTATCGGAATTTTCAGGTGATCGCTACCGTTCCAGAACTCTCGTTTCATTTGAGCCGCGAATATAAAGGTGAAAGTTTTAACTCGATTTTTACAAAATCGATATAAAAATGCAGAATGCTAATAAATAATAATGGAATTGAAATATGTTTATATTTTGTTTACGGTATTATGTTGTATCGTTTAATCATATTGTTTTGTTTATTATTAGTATTAGTATTTCAAGATTTATTTATATAGTTAAAACGGGTTCGATTATAGCGCAGACCCCTTAATTTATTGTTAATTATTCAATGTTGATATTGGAACCACTTTTATGCCTTCTTTTTAGGACTTTAAAAAAATTTGATTTTATTGTTCTGTACGAAATATTTAAAACAATTTTTTTTCGGTTTAATATAAAACAATATTTGAATATTGTTTTATTACAAAAACAAGACCCGTCGATTGTCGAAGATCCATAACCGTAATTAGCTGAAATAAAACTTTTGCATAATTAAAAAAATAATAGGAACCAAAATGGTATGGAGGAAACGATATATTCGAAGTAATGAAAGTTCAACTTCATTGTTTTTTGTCGAGAGTCTTTAAAAATGTTTCAGTAATTTTCGTAGCTTAAAAAGATATCTAAAAAATCAAAAACTCGACAATAATCAAATACTCAAAAAAAACGAAAACTCGAAAAAAATAAAAAAATCTAAAATAACAAAAACTCGAAAAAAATCAGTGTTTGTTGCATTGCAATAATGCAACAAACAACCACAAATGTGGTGGGCGATTGTTTTGCTATCGAAAACGATAATGCACCTGTTGACACATCGTTGCTTGTTCGTGATTCTTTTGGCGAAAAACAACACCGTAATCATGCCTCAGGCCACCGTATTCACCTGACTGGGCGACGTTTTTTCCGTTCCCAAAACTGAAAAGAGCCATGAAAGGACGAAAATTTGCCACGATTGAGGAGATAAAGACAATACCAAAAAGCGCATATCAGAAGTGCTTCGAAGATTGGAAAAAACGCTGGCACGAGTGTATTATATCTAAAGAGGATCTACTTTCAAAATTGCAAAATACATATTGACGAAAAAAAATGTTTTTCGGGAAAAATAAAAAGTCACGTTATTTCAAGAAACAAACCTCGTATATCACACGATGAGTCGAATGAATAGAAAAAAATACCAAAATCTATATGTATATTTATCAAAATCGTAACCTCTGGCTTCTTGGATGAATTCTTTTGCATTTTGTTATTTTCATATAAGCGCTAGCACGAGTGTATTATACCTGACGAAGATTTACTTCGAAGATTACAAAACACATATTGACGAATAAATAAATATTTTTTTCGAAAAACAAAATAGTCACCTTATATCTTGAACAAGCTTCAAACGTGCAAATCTACGTTCGGTCACGAGACACCAACACACTCGAAAGTGCATCAGGACCTTCGTGACTCTGGGAATAAAACTTGGGCCATCGATGTGTTCACGTGTGGGTCTATATCTGTGCACACATACACGCAACGCTCGTCGAAACCCACGGAATTTGACACACAAGGTGAAAAGGATTTCTGGATAGGAAATTCGTGTGAGAGGACTCTTAACTCGTTCGTGATGTGTAGCCGGAGCAAGGCATGATCACCTGTCGTGTTTGGACAGCACACGTCACACACGAAACACCAGTGAGAAATTTGGAGCAAAACGTTGATGCGCGAAGCTGACGAGAGAGAAAAAAGCCACCAAGTTGAATGGGGAAGGGATTGGCTGTCGCAATAGGAACGCGAACGAATCATTTTCTCGTTCATGATACCTCGAACGTGTCAGACTGCCACTATTCCATCTCGTTTAAATTCTAGCCCACACGCGGTAACGATTTCCTGATGTAAATTCTCCACTTATCGGAGAATACCCTTTGAGGCTTGGTATGCATACTTGGATGGTGCACACGTGATGTCTGAAAACTCACCGGAATCAGCGTCCGACATAGCAGTTCGAGACCGAGTTTGGCAGGACGAGGCTAACACACTGACTTTTGTACATTATCCTACGTAAGCCTGCGAAACGTTCACCCAGGCTTGGCGACATTTGCCCAGTTCGCAGCCGTTTCCTTGGTTTGTTGAATCGATATAGCTAGCAGGGTATCTCTTCGTACGTGTATGCTAATGGATATCTACATAGTAAGGTGCCTCTTGCATGGACAATACAGTTTTTTATCGCTTCGAACAAAATTTGATTTTATTGCCTTTGAGTTGTAATCTAAGAAAAATGATAATTTTGGGGTAATATGAGGTATTGAAAATTGAGGGGTGTCTTATTTACTCCTCAATTTTGTTTTATGGTTTTGTTTTTGTTTGAATGCATTTATATTAAGGTTTCGAAGTTAATTTTTTTTTTATAACAATATACAATATATGTCAGTAATATAATTAATTATATTACTGATACATACACTAGAGCTCAAAAGTATTTGGCCACCTGCATTTTATTCGAGTTAAAAACAATACTTTCAAAAAAACCTATTTATTAGGTTTCATTGATTGTCTTTCACTACAAAATACTTATCTACGGTAAAATCATAAACACTATATTGTTATTTGCCGACTCCTGGTCATAAGATCTAAATAGAGTTACTGTCGGAATTGGTTGCCGAAGCTTTGTGAGGCTGTCATTAAAAATAAAAGTGGACGCATAGATGAGTTCAAAATTCAAAACTGTATTATTGTAATGTCTAAAACTTACTAATAAACAGTTAAAATAATTATGAAGTAGTTTAATTCAATGAAACTTTTACAAAATGTATTTTACTGAGTGGCCAAATACTTTTGAACGGTAGTGTATGTGTATATTGCAAACTATAGATTGGATCTTTATTATTATTATATATATATCTATTGTTTTTTTTCAACGACCGATCTCGAGCAGATAACAAAATTGAATTCTCCTAATTTCTCAAATTCCTGAAGTTTGATAATCGATTTCCGTAGCTTTCCTAAGAATTTCAATCTCCCGGCAGCTTTCCCGCAACTTGTCAGCTCAAAAGTTCTACCTTGCCTAAAGGTTAGGATATTCATCGAATTTCAGGGATACATCTAGTTTTTTTACACATTTCCACTTTATCTATAATTAGAGACATAGGTACTGGATCACTCGTGTTCGAGGTAATATTAATAAACTAGACATTTTTGTTATCATCGTTTTATAAGATATAAATTATTTGTGAATATTTTTATCATCTGATTTTCTTCGTTCGATCAATCCAGTGGTTTTATTATTAATATTACGTAACGTAACAACTTTTTGTTCGTCGTTGAAATTTCCTCAATTTATCATGAACGTCCATGACAAATGCATTGAATGCAATTAATCAATCAAGTTGAATTTTCTAGCGGAATATTTAATTGCAGACAAAAAAGCACACATACGAAGTTTTTAAGTAAATTAACTTTGCAAAAGTGCATTAAAAGTAATTACATTTATAGGTAATTAAATGTGAAGTACAATATTCAATTTATATCGGATATATGACGTTATCAATTTTGATCAGACGTTGGAGTTTCTTGGTTGTATAACGAGCATCGATCGCAAACAATAATTAAATATTAAGCCCAAAATTTAATTTACGTTTGTTACATAATGACACAAGTGTTCACAATCAGACATGGGAATTATCCCGGTGCATCATGAGTGTATCGAAGGAGACGAAAAAGCCCAAAAGATCTACAAATTTCAAATGACCCGCGGAAATTTCGTAATGGAGAATTTCATTTGCAAGGGCTAGGACTGAGCCCGGGACGCTTTCAACAAAGATTCACAGAGGCTCGCAATTTCGTGTGGCTTGGCTGGATAGCCCTGATTGCGTTTTTGATTTAAGCCACGTATGGTGGAGAATCCTTGTACAGCAATGGACTGTAATCTTCCAGAGCTCGTACATGAATGCTCCGGGTAGATGTGCACATGTAGGTGCAGGGGAGGACTTGGCAGACAAGTTTCCCTGCGGCTGTGCCATCCTTCACTTTTCAGTATACCGGAAACTCCCAGTACCAGACACTTCTTCCTCCCCACGATCCTCCCCCCCCTCCCTCTCTCTCGAGCTTGACATTTCGAGATGCGCATGTGCACCCTGGGCGAGGCATTGTGGGAGACTGCTCGAACGATCGTTTCATCTCCCGAATCCTCTTCACTATATTTGTACAACTCGTCTCGGGAAAAAAAAATGTTCTCCCTCCCCACTTCACCAACATCGATTCTACACGACGAGAAAATCGCACGAATTCATTCATGAATTGAAAGATATACTCAGATTAAGAGAAATCTTTCACGAATTTCGTGGAAAATTCATTAATCGATTAAGGGGCGTCCATTAATAACGTGAGGCGTTTGGGGGGGGGGGGGGGTTCGAGCGAAATCTCACCCAATCTCACGCTGGGGAGAGGGCGTAATTTTTTTTCCGCAAGAAACAGTGTAAAATTGCGAGAAAACTGGGTTTAATTAAATAAGAAATGATCATCCACTAAAATATACTCCCTTAAAACGAATGATACTATTCAGTGAAATTCACTGATTGAATCAGCAACATCCACTGATTTAATCAGTAAAATTCTCTTTCACTGGCTTGAATCAGTGAAATTCCACTTATTCGTTTCAAGAAAGTAGCTACATCACATACACTAATATTTATCGCGGTTTAATTAAATTAAACCGCGATAAATATTATTTCTGCTTTGTGGCGTTCATATAATATGTGAGCGGTAAAGAATTTTTTTTTTTTTTAATAAACCCAACGCAATCAAACACCGATTAACTTATTTAGATTAAACATGGAAAATAAATTGTAGTAGTATAAACCGTGGTTGCA
>JAPYZJ010004359.1:0-16626 GCA_030522765.1 Ophioninae sp. B BG-2022a | reverse complement strand
GGGAAGGGAGAAAGCGTCACGGATCCGCAGAATTTAGTGTTGGCGCATCCAGCGTAGGCGCAAAGCCAGCAGCCTCCCTCGGAGAGCTCAACAACCCCCTTGAGAAAGGGAGCATGAGGGAGAGTGGAAAAAGAGAACGCCCCCTCCTGCACTCCGGCAGCCTCCCCTAGTTCTCGACTCTTCAGCGAAGATGGCTGACGCGTGACCCTCGGCCTACCAGTTCCCTATTCACCAGCGAATACATCGCCAGTGAAAAAAAAAACCTTCGCAAAATCGCGGAAGGAAACGTTTTTTTTTTTACGAAATAAAAAACAACGGTTCAGAAGAGTCTCTACCGATGTTCTACATATACGACGTACCGTAGATCGCGATGCGAATCACTAAGTGAATTTAAAGAATGTGCTTAATCAGGTAGTTCTGAGGGAGAACGGAAATAGGAATATATATATATAGTCGATTGTCGAGAGTGCAAAAAACACGTAGCTGCGCGCAATGATCATGTACACTGTGGCGGACGACCACATGGGCGATAATGAGATAGCTCAGGTGAGCACTTTTTCCAAATGCCGTAGTTTCTGTTTTTTCTGTTTAATCCAAGTTTCGTTCAATCGCCAGGTTGGGCGCAGAAAGTAACTTGGAATGTTGCGGAGTCGTCGTCGGCTTGAATTGTAGTTTTGGTTTCTTGAATCTCCACTGGTATGTTCCTTGATAAAAGATTTATCAAA
This sequence comes from Ophioninae sp. B BG-2022a, assembly GCA_030522765.1. Taxonomy (NCBI): domain Eukaryota; kingdom Metazoa; phylum Arthropoda; class Insecta; order Hymenoptera; family Ichneumonidae; species Ophioninae sp. B BG-2022a. The sequence continues at coordinate 15,901 of JAPYZJ010004359.1, read as the reverse complement.
AAAAAAGGCACTGTTGAATGTTGTCGCCCAGGAAATGGGTACCGGTTTTCGCCTACGAGTATTCGAGGAAACAGCGAGCGCCTTTTTCGTCGAGTGACGCACGCGACCTCAATTCCGCTCCTTTGTTGCACAGTCCTTCAAGGATCTTTGATTTTCCAAAAACGTGTCGCTTTTTTGTTGCACTACGAATCTCGAAGTTTTTATTTTCGATTTCCTTGTTGTTACAGGTGATCGCATTGATATGCGGGATAATCGTGATAATACTGATGATAATGGGACTGACGTCAAGCGGCTGGTTGATGGCCGTTGGTTGGAGCCAGGGCCTCTTCACCCACTGCATAGAACCCGGCGCGCCAACACCGTTGCCATTCAATGTTCCAGGTCCAGCGGGATGTTATCAAGCGCGGGACGCCGGTCAGTCTATATCCCCGGATATCTTCCTTATCTCTCCTCCGTTCACTTATTCGTGTCTATTTTAAATCCTCTTTCGAAACACTTTGACGTCATCGGAGTGAATCACGAAAAAACGAAGAATGTCTAGGGTACCGGACCCATGTAAGGCCTAGTGCCTAATAATGCCCACGTTTTAAATATCCAAAACTACAAAGTCAAATGGATTGAGCTCTCATCGTCGAGTGTCTAACTTTGAATTGCCGCACTTGCCATAGCAACCGCCGCGCTGTGGCGAACCCAAACAAATTTGCAGTCGATAGAAGGAAGCGCGTGCGATCGCACGTAGGCGTTTCTTAAATTTTGACGCACTAAAACTTTCGAAAACAAAAAATGTTTTCAATCCTGCTTAGTGAATATTTATTCTAATTATATGTAGTGGTTTATCAGCACTATACATGTTGTTATCAAAATTTAAGTTTAAAATTGAAGATTATATATATTTTTTATTTTTTTACGAAGTTACGACGGGTATGGCCTTATTAGGAACAGTAGTCTAAATGAGACCCAGAAGACGCTCAAAAAAAACTTACAATTAATAGTAATCATTGTTTTCTGAACCAAAATGATTATTAATACGTTGATTATTGAATAACTAATTGAATTAACATTTTTGTATTATTTCAACATTCCTAGTTTATTTTCGTACTTAAAAACAAATAAGGTGGGCCTTACATGGGTCAGGTATCTAATTCCCTGCGTCTCCGCTCTTGAAACTTTCAACCCTTTGGGCATTTTGAAATCATCGCAGGAGTCGTTGTCCCCGCAGCGGGAAATTGCGAAAATCGCACAAATGACAAATCACTATGGTCCCCTATGCCTCGTAATTCAACGGTTTCGGTCGACTTACGAGATAACAATGTATGACTGTTTAGAGAAATTAAATTGAATTGAATCCTCCGACCGCAAAGGGTTATAGTGCATCGTGACGTCACGTGAAAGAAATAAAAGATATAACATTGTTTTATTTATTTTTTTATTGATTTGTGTACATCGAAAAACAAAGTAAAAAATGGTTTCTATTATCAGCTAATTACATGGGACGATAGATGTTTAATTAAAAATATGAAGGCAACTTTCCATTGATACGATTGTGCCTCGCTGATTTTCAGGCTACATAAAAGCAGCGGCAGCCTTGTGCGTCATTTGCCTAGTAGCCGACATAGCTGCCACTCTGCTCACTGCTGTTGGACTCAGGTCCAAGGATCACCGAGATAAGCACAAATGCTACAGGATCGCAGTCTTCTGCATGGGAATAGCTCGTGAGTTTCTTTTCACTTTCCAAAGTATACGGATCACTTGCAACACTGATTCACTTATTTTTCCAAAATTCACTCACGTTTTGGGTAGAATAAGAAATCAATTTGCATTCAGAACACTTTTTTTTATTACCAATTATCAAAAAATTATGATAAACCTCAAAGGCCTTTTTCTCTTCGTTTGCAGTCGTCTCTCTTCTCATCGCTCTCGTCATATATCCAGTCTTCTTGGCCGCTGAACTCAAGCTGAGTAAGTCCACCCATTTGACCTTCATCTTAACATTTGCCGATCGAAATTAAGGGGGCATCCATTACTACAATTTATTTTCCATATTTAATCTAAATAAGTTAATCGGTGTTTGATTGCGTTGGGTTTATTAAAAAAAAGGATTCTGTAGCGCTCACATAGTATGTGAACACCACAAAGCAGAAATAATATTTATCGCGGTTTAATTAAATTAAACCGCGATAAATATTATTATACGTGATGTAGCTACTTTCTTGAAACGAATAAGTTGAATTTCACTGATTCAAGCCAGTGAAATAGAATTTTACTGTTTAAATAAGTGTACGTTGCTGATTCAGTCAGTGAATTTCACTGAATAGTAGCATTCGTTTTAAGGGAGTATATTTTAGTGGATAAACATTTCTTATTTAATTTAACCCAGTTTTCTCGCAATTTTACACTGTTTCTTGCGGAAAAAATTACGCCCCTTTCCCCCACGTGAGATTGGGTGAAATTTCTCTCGAACCTCCTAAACGCCTCACGTAATTAATGGACGCTCCCTAAATATGGTTGACGTTTCTCGCTTGTTACGTCTTTCGAGAACGAAGAATAAATTTTGCAAAACCATTTGTGATTGGCAGGTCACCGAACGGTTTGGGAATTCGGGTGGGCGTACGGGGTGGGCTGGGGCGCTGCGATATTTCTCTTCGGAGGTGCAGTACTGTTGCTCTGCGACAAGGAGAGCGAAGAGATCTACTACAAGGAAAGGAAAATCGTGCGAGAGGACATGGGTCCGGGTGGTGGTGGTGGTGGTTCGATGATGGGTGTCGGTCACCATACCGGGAGACGCGGTATTCAGCATGCCTAGTGGCACTGTACCCTGCCCGACGTTGTTCTCTAGTTCGAACGTTTGAAATTTCTTTTCTTTTCTTCTTACTTCTTTTTCTTCCGTACACTTTTCTTATTGTTTCTTGCTTCTCGCGTGTGGACGACTCAACTTTTGCTTTTTATTTATATTATTTCCTTCTCGTTTATCCACTATAACGCGGCATGACGACACACCGAGACGACTTCGTACCAGAGACTAAAAAAAGCTAAATTTTTAAATATCTGGTCCAGCATCAAAAATAAAAAGCAATGGGGGAAAAAATCTCGAAATTCTCGAGACTCGAATTTTTGGGACCACTTGTATGACCACGAGACGCGTTAAGGTTTTACATTCGTTATACCTTCTCCTCTTACCTGTCTTCTTTTTTTTTTCTTTTCCCATCCCCCTCTATGGTCTATCATTTCATCGACGAATCATCGCGTTTCTGCAAAAAAAAAAACATCCAAAAATTCATTCCCAATGCCCAAGACATGGACGATGAGGAACGAAAAGGAAACGGACAAGTACCGAATGACTAAAAAAAAACGACAATGAGAAAACGGAAATACGTCGAAATGACGAAGCAACTTACTCGGCTAGCAGAAAAAAAAGAACTCGACTTTTACTGTCCACGAAATATATGCGTGCTGCAGTTGAAAACCTTTCTCAGTTTGAATTCTTAGTTAGAATTCTGTCAAAACTAGTTTTTCCTAGTGAAAATTCGAATTCAGGTTCGGAAGACGAATCATTTTTTTTAATTAAAGCCTAATTATTTATTTTGCAAAAATAGTCAAAAATAAATTATTGACCGCAATTACCATCGTATCCTGAGGTAATTTTTCCAAATTTTTGGCAATTCGTATCCTGCAAAAAACTGGTCAAGTTTTTATGCCATTTGTCGATTCCTACGAAATTGGTGAAAGTGCTGTTCAGCGAGATCGAAACAAATTATAATCCAACGTTTCATTCCTAATACAAACCCAAATTTCGAGCCACTCGAAAAAAGTTTTAACTTAGTTTTTCCCAATGAAAACTAGTTTCAGTATTCCAATTTACAAATTAGTAAATTATAGTATTCCAATTTACGAACGAGTAAGTTATAGTATTCCGATTGAAAAATTAATAAACTTTAGTATTCCAATTTACAAATGAGTAAATTTAGTTTTCATTGAGAAAAGTGAATTCGAAAAGGTATTTCAGCTGAGGCACACATATGTATATGGAACATGATGAGAAATGTATTTTTTTAAGTACGCAAAATCGAAAAAACCGTCTCGTCTCGATTTCGAAAAAAAAAAAACGTTAGTTCCCAATTTCAATGACGCCCCGCCCGCCGCGCACTCTCTCCCGCCAGTCATCCTCTGATCTTCTACGAAGAGACGTATTTAATTTATAAATAAACACTGCCGATTATGTAAAAGTACTTCCAGAGACAGTCTCGTTGCTTTTTAGTATTTTTTTTTTAATCACACTATAATTTTCTGCGATCAAATGCGCGTGATTACCAACGAAGTTTTTCTCGATCCAGCAACATCGAGAAAAACTTTAATTTTTATTCTCTTCAACTCGCAAACTTGTTTTTGCATGGCAGCTGCGCATCACATTCGCCCGAGTGTTCTCCATTGTTTCAAGGATACTCTTCATCTCTCTTACTCTCTCTCACTCGCTCATTCTTAATCTCGCGCAAACTTTAGGTCGCAACGACCAATCGGACCAGAATTTCGTATCGCAATTATTAAGATCTTCCAACTTCTCCTTCTTTTCCTCTCTCTCTCTCTCTCTCTTCCGCGATTTTTATTTATTTCTCTTTTTTTCACATCGTATTTATTTTTTTACTTTCGTTTTACGACCGTTCATTAATTTCGTTCGTATGAGCGACAAGAAATGATGTTAGGGGCAGCTCGGGCAGGTATAACCGATCCATTGCGCGTATCAAGAGCGTATGTACATAATATGTAGAGAATTTTATAAGTACTCGGTATGGGGAAAAAAAACACGATCAATCGACAAAAAAAAATTAAAATCAACGTGACGTAATCGCTGTTACGAAAAAAAAAAAACAAATAAACAGCATGACATCAGCGAACTGAAAACCGAGCTGAAAAGAAACAATGATAACGAAAATAACGACGATGACAAAAAAAAAGAGAGAATTAAAAAAAATATTTAAAAAAACAAATCACGATGTAGATTTATATAATATACGGATAGTGTGATGCTTCTGCGGAATGTGAGCTAGTGAAAACGAAAGGAGAGAGGGGAGGGGATAAAGTTCATCGGTATATACAGGGTGTCCCAGCTAAGAAGGTCATCTCTGTAATGGGGGGTAGGGGGTGAAATTCTAAGACGATTGATATAAGCATGTATGGGTCCCAGATCAACCGCTGAATTGTTATTAATTTTTTACGACAGCCAATCGCACGCGCCCGAGCCGGAGAGTCCGCATGGTGGGGGTACCGCCCCTCCGAGCACTAATGCACGTGCGTGTCGCTCACCGACGTAGGCCCGCCGCCGGGCGCGTCTGATTGGCTACCGTAAAAAATTAATAACAATTCAGGGGTTGATCTGGGACCCATACATGCTTATATCAATCGTCTTAGAATTTTACTCTCTACCTCCCATTTCAGGGAAGACATTCTTAGCTGGGACACCCTGTATATATATATAGCGATAAACTGTATGAAGACACACGCGCACGCGCGCGCACGTGCACAATTAATACATTTCCGTAATAACGGAATATTGTTTCAAAACGTAATTTATCGAGAATGCGAAGAAGAAAAAAAAGTGTGCACGCCGAGATGTGTAAATAGCCATTCTCGCGTTATGTTTTTCTTCGTATTCTTTCGAGTCCTCGAACGCGAGCAGTTCCGCGAAGCGAGCGCCGCCTTTTTCGTTCGCTCTATTTACATCTGAGTGTGAATCCACGTTCTATCGGGAAACGAAGGACGACAATAGCACGTGGAGATGATTTTTTCTTAGAAGCGAATTTGGGCGAAAGATACGAGGGGCCGGAAGGGGAGGGGGTGGGTGGATGGTAACAAACGAAAATGCGAAGAGAACGGATCGCCTGCATGAGCTGGGCATCGAACGATATTCTTCGTGGAAAGTTTGAACGAAATACGATTTCTCAGCATTTTCATATCGGATAGTCGATTACAAAAGAAACGAGAAAGAAAAAAACATCACTATGTAATTAAGTAAATAAACATATCAAGAGACACGCGCGCGTCCGTCGTATCACGATATATATAAATACACGTATGAAAAAAAAACTGAGAGAAAAAGGGCGAAAATTGTGTAGGATAGTTCACGAGTCGTGTATCACAGTAGAAATATTTGTACTATATCATTCTTCGATGTGAGCATGTCACGAGTATTGTACAAAAAATGGAAACAAAAGCGAAACAAAAGTCATGAATAAAGTATACATTGAAAACGGCAGTTACCTTTGTGGGGAACAAAGTGAACATTTTGTACAAGAATACATTAACCCCTGTGTTGCCAGCCGGGTGAAAACAGAATAGTAAAAAAAACGATACTACCGCAACGAATGTCGCGGCGTGACTGTGAACTCACCGCGGAGACGCGCACGCGACAAGGTTGCGCATGCGCGAGCCACAGGTGTCCATGGCTACATCCACGGAAAACCGTGCTTGTACGAATGTCTTTCTACCCGGGTACAGTGACATGCCTGGTGGAGGGAAAACGCCTAGCGAAATAATGCTTGTGTGTATGAGTATATATACGTATATACGTACAAACTGGAAATTTCAAGATGTGCAGCGCCCCGGCATTCGCCGGAACTAAATGTCACTAATACCGGAAGATATTTTCTCGAAATCGTAAACAAATACCTACAAGTTATGGTTTCCCATGGATCTCCTAAAATATGTGAGAATCAAATGGTTGAGGTCCCAAAATGTGTGTTTCGAATATACGCGGCTCTTCTCCACTGCAAGTCGTGGTATTAACCAAACTTTTTATTCGACAGCATTTCCATCACGATGCTCGCGTGGTTATACAATCTGTAATTTCTTTTCAATTTGAGAAATTCGGTGAGAACACAGCCGTTCGTCTATCGATTTGACATCGTCTGGTCAAATTTCATGAAATTCTGAAAAGCTGTTTAGGAAATCTATGGGAAAGTATCACTCTAGGGGGAGAGGTAATCACGACGAAAAAAACTGAAATCTGGAACCTTTATTATCAAGTATCCGGTATAAAAAACAGTAAGAATCCCTTTTCAGGATCGAAAAATATTTCATTTCCTTATTATATAATACAAAGAAATATCATATTCTTCTTTCTCTTCTCTTTCGTAGCGACGCTTTGAACGATTTATTATTGTCAGTTTCATTCGCAAAATTGATGTAGTTTGCTACAATTATTTTCTATATAATAAGAATTACGTAATGTCAGACTTTTCGGCGGATTTTGCAGTGTTCCAATTCCACAAGAGTGTATGGTTTATCACAACCGTGTAAAGTCTTAATTCTCGAGAAAAAAAAAAGAAATGCGTATGGAATCGTTAACCTTATCAAATAGAAAAATTCGAAATTTTATACGACCGTACATAAAATAAATAAAAAAAAAAAATGAAAGCGAAACATGTTTCGAATGGAGTTTGACTAAGGATCCGCAGAGTGAACTTATCTTATCGACTGTTTGAATTTGGAAGCGACGCTTTTGGTCTCCGTGGGTTCTTTCTTTTTGTGCGGATCGGGTTGAAAGCATTTCCACAAGCGTAGCGTCTCGTCGGCACCCGCGCTGAGCACGGTTGTACCATCCGGCGACATCGCTAAATGCAAAACCCGACTGGAGTGCCCTGTGAGTTCGGCGACTTTGCTCATCGCCGGATATTTCCATATCGTCAATTGATTCTGGGCGTAACCGTGGCCGGACACGATCTCTTTGTACGTAGTCGACCAGAGCAGCGAGCACACCTGAGACTTTGTGTCTATCGTATTGAGACAAGCGCCTAAAACCGTAGAGAAACATTGATTGAAAAGAACCATTCGAAATAGACGATATTTAAGATCCAACGAAAATGCTATTAAAATAATCGGAAAAATACATGAAACTTTTAGAAATCATCGACCAACCCGTGTTACAGTTCCAAAATTTGATAGTTCTGTCGGCTGTACCACCTCCGCTCGCCAGGACGTTGGACTGCCACGGGCACCAAGCTAGTGCCTTGACGGCAGCCTGATGCTGGTTCAACGAGTAAAGTGGTTGCCCGTGGGAGTGATTGTAGCCGGCGATCGCTGACCAAATTTGCAACATATTGTCGTTACCCCCGGAAGCCAAATATTTCCCGTCGGGTGACCACTTCAAGCCGCACACTTCGTGAGAATGTGCATTTATCGCTTCGACGATGTGCTCGCGTTGTCTGACGTCGTGATGTACTATTTGACCGGCGCGACATCCGCTCGTCAAAACGTGAGAGTTCCAAGCTAACGAGCCGATTCTCGCTGCGTGGCCATTCATGACGCGTACCCTCTTCATTTGACTGCAATCCCAGAGTTCGGTGTTACCGATAGTAGTGCCAACTGCTAGATAGGGACCTTCCTGTATCCAAGCGACCGAACACACGTAATCGTTGCCTTCGAGCTCGAAGAGCTGCTCTATCGTTCCGGTACCGGCGTTCCATAAATAAACGTTCGCGTTCAAAGCCACCGCCAATATGTTGTTCGGAGACCAATCGACTAAATTTAAATCTGTCCAAACATTCATCAAAAATGTATTTCCTGTCCTCCTATCAATGAACTAGACTCGAAAAACAATAATAAAGAGAAAAAAAATTACTTAAAAGGGAAAACTTACAATAGTCATCAACGATTTCCGGAGCATCTAGAATTCGATCGGGCGCTTGAGGTATATGTCTCGTGGAAGCTTTTACACTCGCCGGTGTCTTCGACTGGCTGTAAACGACGCGCAAAGGATTTTGGTAACCCTCGGGTGGCGCCGGCGCTTTGTTCTGATACGACAACACTCGCATATTATTTACATCGCCGCCGTGAAGATTTTCACCGATTAGACGTTGCATTTCACGCTTGGACGGTGTAACGTTGTCGACTTTTTCTGGATCTTGATCCGCCGGTGTGTGCTGTTGCAGCTGAGGATTAAAGAAATGCGTTTAGCTTTCGCTATATCGACGACATCGTTTAACCGAGAAATTGTTTGGGTTTGTTTGGGTTGGGAAAGCATTTAAAATATGTTTTAGAAGAGTTTATTAAATAATCGAATTCTTAACTTTCATGATTTTGATTAATCTTGTTTACTAATTAAACAAATATAAATAAATGTAGGCAAGTTTTATACCTTGTAATAGCCGAGGTCAAAGTTTGTGGTTGAACGCGACGGTATGAATCTATCTCCGCCACTAGGTGTCTTCGCCGGTGTATTCTGTCCTTGACCTTTGGGAAGAATAAACGACGAATCGATAATAGTAGAAACGCAGAATATAGAGCTCAAGCGATAATAGTACTAACCGGGTGATTTTTTCGTCGCCTTGGATGGTGTTTTTTTGTTTCGCATTTCTGAACTCTTTTTCGGAGTCTTTCCTAAGCTCATGTTACCCATGGTGGTGCTCATCGCTTTATGAGAATTGTTCGCGCTGATATTTAAGCTGTAATACGAGATAGGTTAGAAAGTTTTTAAGACGTGAATTTTTTTTTTTTTTAATATTTTAAAGTTTTTTTATTAATTTACCTGGAGTTTGACGCCTCGAGACATTTCTTCTGCCATCGGGGTACTGGCCCCTTAATATTTTCGTCCATTCTCGTAATGTTGTTTAATTCCTTCTGATATCTAAGATGCGACATGGCGTCGTAATTGTTTGTTTTTTTCCTTTACGGGAGTTGGAAAAAAGCTTGTTTTTTTCGCTTTTCGGAAGACGGATGTTAAAAGTGCGAAAAACGATGGACGCGTCGAAACCGCGTGGGTCACAAAACCATCCCGCGTCGGAACGCCTCTCTTTGCTTTATCGAAGACTCGAATTATTGAAAGAAATAAATAAACAGCTTTGCGCTCCGTTGTATATTTGACGATGTAGACAAGTTCGTTTCAACGAATGGAAGATCTGTCTCTCGGGATTCGGACGCGAAGTACTCTCGCTTTTTCACTGTGCAGCTGCTCCGTTGTGAGCCATTTAAATCGAGGGAAAACACAGGGGAAGAGCACGGATCGCGTCCGTTGAAATTTGAACTTTCGATGTATTTCACATTTTTTCCGGATGAAGACGCTGCTGGACATTCTTTGCGCACGACAGATTGCGCTACCGGAAGAAATGTGACCTCTGTTGGTAATGTTACCTCGGCTGGTAACATGGATTTACTGCGGCCGGTACAAATGCGACCGATGCACATGCGACGCCTGCGGTGGAACGAGGAACCTCAATGACGAGTGGTCCAACTCCGTCGGTAACAAATTCTACAGTTCGTTTTCCTTACGTTTTCGAATCACTGATAGCGATAATCATTATTCTACATTTCTTAATAATATAAAAAGTTTTATGAATTTTCCACAATTCTAGTGGATTCTTCCGAAATGCTCGTAATCGTGGTTAATCATAGAAAATCGAAATCGCACTGCATTGCAATTATGTGCGAACCTAATGTCCCCCAATATGCAATTGATTCCAACTTTCACTGATTCGATTAAACAGAATGATTAGTAACGTTGAACGGAATGATCTTCAATTTGAAAGAACAACGGATCGATCCGATGAAACGTCACGCACCAAAGTCTCGTTCAATTCACCTGACTTCAGTTTATTCTCTTTCACTAATGCTATCGATTTTCATTCGGCGTTAAAGATGCTCGACGGGTTTGTAGAATCCTCCCAAGGCAATAAAAAATCAAGGCACCGTTACTTCGTAAAACTTGCACGGAGTTTATATTGGATTCATTAGCCGTTAAAGATTTATACAACTTTCAATTCATAATAGTCTTGCATGAGTTCTTACAAGAGATTGATATACGAAGAGATATGAAGAAAAAATGCTAAAGAATCTTTCACATTTTTAATAGAGAACTCGTTGCTAATTTCACCCTCTAGAGGGCCGCAAATTTCCCCTGCAAATGGCGGCGAAGGGCGAGAGCGAATCTTCGGCGTCGGACGCTCTAACCTCTAAACTGTCTTGTCCATGCAGACCGGTGTGTTTGTTTGGGTTGTGTTTGGGTTCGGGTTTACAGTACAAATTTGGCGACTTTTACGTGCCATTATCTCAAACACCTACTTCATTCTCTATTTGCGAAAAAAGGGAGGTAAACACATGGTTGCGTGATATAAAGATATTTCGTAGACTCGTTGGATCGGAATACGAGATGAAGTTCATCGGGTAATTCATTCAACGTCCAAATTGTTCTCAAACAATTCCGAAGGTTCGCGAGCAGCGAAAGTAAAGAAAACCGGGGAAAGAAAAAGAAAGTACGAGAGTGAATTAAATCGACGTTTATGAGGAGGGCATATACGTGGCGCGCGTGCGCGTCCGAAGAACTATTGTGTCCGGAATCGTGTCTCACAGGGTAACAAAGCGATCTCATTACTACGTTCCGACGTGATAAATCGTAACGAACTCCTTTCACTGAAATTTGGAGCTGCGCACATAAGACCCGGTGGAATCACGGAATAACGATGTGTGCTGGGTCTCGAACAAGTTCATAGTCCTTTCGCGCGTCTAATCTGACAAGGAAGAGGGGGGCGCTCTAACCTCGCGATTAAACGATTGTTGAATCAGAACGCGTCCGAAATAGACGTGCGCGAAAGGGAAGGAAATAGGGGGAAACGACGAATCAATGGACGAACGACACTAGGAATCAGATCGACAGCAAAATAAAATTTTTATCAAAAAAATGGTTTTATATCGAATTATTTTCATGACAGACAAAATATTCGAATTGTAACAAATAATATAGGAGACATTGTTGAAGAAGTAGTAGGATAAATAGAAAAATTCCGTGTGGCGTCAAAATCATACTGAGAAATCGGTTTTAACGACATCTGTGATTTTCGTGATAAACAATGCATATTCTTTGCTTCGTTTAAATACGAAGCAGCTTTCCACCGTTCTGCGTCCACTCACTGCTCGGATTAGCCTATAAGCATCCACTGAAGACGGAAGAAAAACAAAGTGGCTCCATGAAAAGAAATGGTCCAATTCGTAATTACAATGTCACGTGTTCTCGCGAGGAGTCTTCTCATTTAGCCTTTTCTTGAAACTCTCGCGAGTATGAAAAACTGTCTCGTACTTTTTTCTTCCTTTCTTTCAATTCTATCTCCTCGTCCCCGATAAGGCTGTATATCTACTGGTGTAAAATGTATACGTATTTGGCTCGGCGTTTCAATTCTCGAAGCAACGAAAGTTTTCCTTTCGCTCCACGAGTCTCACTGGCTCGATGTTGGCCATGCAGAAAAAAAATCGAACAAAGCTTTGCTAAAGAATATCGTCGAGTTTTTGTCACAGAGACTCGATATCCTCCGGTAAAAGCTTTATTTCGTTTCCCTGCGATTCTCACTTTCGGTTATTCGTACAAGGTTAACATTCCGTGACTGTGCTTCCTTTTCTCGTAATAAACGTCGGGTTTGTCGGAGAAAAAGAAATTAGTGTAACGATAGGGGTTATGAAAAAGATCGAAAGTACGTATACAATAAGCGAAAAATCAAAATGCGTTCATCCAATGACAGACATTCTTCGATAAGGAAAGTACATAACCCTTTCGCAACGGACGGGACAACATGTCCCAGTTACTGAAAAATATTTAGAATATAAAACCCTAGAAAATACTATGACGCTTGTAAAATGATTGTTGTTGATGATGGGCTGTTACGAGTGCGTTTATGCGTCTTAAAACTTTTAGGCATAAAAGATATTTAAGAGCATGACTAACATCGACATAACCTCACAAAATTTCGAAACCCGTTTTCTCGGCGTCGATTAAGTTTACGGGGAAAAATCGAGGATCAGTCTTTCTAGAATTTATAGAGACAGAAATAGATGCTTGAATTTTACGAAAAAAATGTTTCGTCCTTGAGAAATAGCGATTTAAAAATGTCGACTATCTCTCTCGTACTCGTCTGTCACGTGGTACGTCTTCGACATGCTCGCTTAGAGGAGAAATAACTGATCCCGTCAATAGGCTGCACTTGGACTGATGTTTCGCAGTATCGAAAGTTACGGCGAAAAATCGAGCATCAGTCTTTGTAGAATTCATAGAGACAGAAATAGATGCTTGAATTTTACGATAAAAATGTTTCGTCCTTGAGAAATTGCAATTTAAAAATGTCGACTATCTCTCTCGCACTCGTGTGTCACGTGGTACGTCTTCGACGTGTCCTTAATGAATAAACGAATTTCCGAAGATTCGTCGAATGAAATATTCGTTAGAAGACGAAAATGCAAAATTGGTTTTCAGTTACTTGCAAGTGTCCGCTAATTTCAAGACGGAGCAGAACCTGACAATTTCGAAGGATTCAACGAAATTTCAACTATGACTTTGCATAAGAATGAATGAAGAAAAACAAATAAAATTTACCCGAAAACTCGTATAAGCTATCAAAGTTTCACGCAAGCTGGAAAAAAGAACAGCAGGTTGATCGATTCGCGAGATTATAGAAGGAGAGAAAGAAAAGAGGCTCTCTCATTCATTGCTTTCCCCGTGCCAGTGAAGACTATAAAATCCACTCTTTCTCTCCCTGCTCACTTTATGCCAATGGTCAAATGTCAGCCAATGTCCTGTGTGCGCGGCCTCTCGGACGGTTTTGTTAAACGAGAAGGGATTTCCACGAGGGTATAAAACCGTAAGGGGAACAGACTCGGTGATCAGTTCGTGGTGAATTCTCACCACGATCGTTAAGGATTCGTAAAGTAAAATTGATCGCCTAAAACGAGTCAGCGATTCGGGTTTTTTTTTTTGCGGTACAAAGTGATCATCTTTTTCGTTGTTGTGAATTAGAAATAAATACACAAAAATAATAATGTTGCGCGTAAGTATTACAATTATCGTTCGTTGGGAAGGGGGAGGGAGTCTTATTTTTTTTATTGTTTTCAAAAAACAACAGAATGGGAAACTAAAGGTGTTGCACTTTCAGATCTTCACAATAAGCAGCTTTCTGCTACTGGCGTGTGTGGGACCTTCGATACACGGTAAGGATCGATGCCAAAGTGAAGAAATTTCATTCTCGTCAATACTCTATTCTTCCCGATGTGACTCTGAAAAAAAAGCTTCTATAAAACAATTTTTAATAATTTCGTAATTGGTGATAAAGTTTTGACGAATTGATAACGTTCACTTGATATGTTTAGCCAAAACATAACCTAAATAGCGAAACGATTCATCTAATCGTTCGATGTATTCGATATATTTAACCTAACTCGTACTAAATAACGAGTCCATTGGATATTTCTGTAACATATTTGCAGCAAAATTGAAAGACGTTTCGAAAATGATTAATATTAGTGATAACTCAAATAATAGGATTATTTGAAAAAAAATTGTTTTCGTTTTCGAAAATTTCATAAAAATATGATGATTCAACCAATTATCAACAATGCAGTAACAGAGATTTCAATTTCTTAAAAAAAAAAACATTTTTTTCGTTCGATCATTATCGTTAATAACTGATGAAAAAAATGTTGAGAAGAAAAGTATGGATCAAGAGTAAACACCTGTAACACTGAACAAGTTAACCAAATTGAAAATCAACCCGTGCATTGGACGTCGAGAAATCGTGTATACCATTTTAAAACATAGTTAAAAAAAACTAGCTTACATTTTTTCTAGCGACCCTATCGTTCTCAAGTTTATCCCTCATCTTCAATGTTGACAAAAAGCTAATATTGCATATATCTCATCGAATCGTTATCCGGCTATGAATTTCGTTGACTTTGAGAGCATGACGAACATCGACATAACCTCACAAATTTTCGAAATCCGTTTTCTCAGCGCCAATTAAGTTTACGGCGAAAAAATCGAGCATCAGTCTTTGTAGAATTCATAGAGACAGAAATAGATGCTTGAATTTTACGATAAAAATGTTACGTCCTTGAGAAATAGCGATTTAAAAATTTCGACTATTTCTCACTCGTGTGTCACGTGGTCCGTCTTCGACACGTCCTTAAACAAGAGTAACGATCGGGTTGGATTCCTCGTGTGGAAAAACCAGAGATTTTACTTTTAGGTTAGAAAGACACGAGATAGAAATGGTAGCGCAACGTGTATGATTGGCAAGTTGTACCGTAAGCGTTTGATAAACGCGAGCCCGCACTTGATGGTCAAGATGTAACTGGTAGAACGAGTGTTCCACTTTCTTTTAAATATATCCAGTTATGCATGACACACATGTTCGATAGTCCGGATCCTAGCTATTCGTATCCCATAAAGTATAGATATTCCCCAGTTTTATCGTATTATTTGCATGTATGCGTGTGGCAGGCGAGAAACAGAAAGAAACGGATGCATCCAGCTGAACAATAACTGAAGCATTATTATTGGCAAACCCGCGGTGTACTTTCTCTAGCATCACGCTTCGACCAGAGCGCAAACGTGCTTCGTAAACGTGTACTTTTAGTAAACTGGAAACTCGCTTGACCCAGAGTGGCTTTTTCACGGTCAGCCGCGATCCTCGTATAAATGGTAAATAGATGTTGATGCAGAAACCGAACACGCCAACTTTCATACAGATTCTACGTTCCTCGTTAACTTTCCTATCGAAGACAACACGGGAAACTCTTCGAAAGCAAATTCTTGTTTTTCATCTATAGTTGACAGTTGACTCGGCTGTATCCTCAAGAGTCGCGATTAGGGTGAGATGGTCCTCGTAACATAAAAAAATTAACTCGGAGGATGCTCGCTGATACGTAAATGTCGGTTTGAGCAATCGTACAAGAGAATTACGGCAGATGGCGCTGCTTCGCGATTCGGCCTCGAAGCCTCGACATCATTTTTTTAAAGCTTTAGCACACTGCCACAAAACACAAAACCTTATCAACGAACGTCATAAACCATGAGACGATAATAAATCATCAAATAAACGAAACATTCGAGATTACAGCTGTTGCTTCCGACTTGTCAAAAAATATATTGATACTTGAG
>JAPYZJ010004358.1:0-13855 GCA_030522765.1 Ophioninae sp. B BG-2022a | reverse complement strand
AAATTTTGAGACATTTCTACAAGAAATTTTGAGACATTTCTACAAGAAATTTTGAGACATTTCTACAAGAAATTTTGAGACATTTCTACAAGAAATTTTCGGCTATTTCTACAAGAAATTTTCGGCTATTTCTACAAGAAATTTTCGGCTATTTCTACAAGAAATTTTCGGCTATTTCTACAAGAAATTTTGAGTAATTCCTATACGAAGTTTTGGAAAATTGTTACACAAATTTTGAAAATCGTTTATAAAGAATATTTGAAAGTTGAAAGATTTTGTTGAAAATTTCTGCAAGGAATATTTACAAATGTCTACAAGAAATATTCAAAAGTTTGTACAGGAAATATCCAAAAATGTCGATGATTTTCAAAAATTCCGGCAAGAAATATTAGAAAATACCTGTAAGAGATTTTCGAAAATTGCTACGAGTAACATTCAAACATTTTTACAAGAAATATTCCAAAAATCCTCTGAAAAACATTCCAAAATTTCTACGAGAAATATCTAATTTCGCCCAAAATGTCGAATTTCTTGTAGAAATATTAAATTTCTACAAGAAATATTGTAAAACTTTTTCAAGAAATTTAAACGATAACTTTTTCCATTGCACTCAAACTTTTTATTTGCTAGCTTCTTATTTCGCAAATTAAAACTGCATCTCTTTAATGACGATATATTGCAAATTAGTCAAAAAATTAGAGTATTCAAAAAAAGTAGGTAATTTAAACGAAAGAAAATGACCGTTGCTTTCAACGATGCACGATCGATTAGCCATTTCGTTCTTTAACATTGATCAGCCACTTTCAAAGAAAACAAAAATATCGAAAAGGAGGGGGGGAAAAGTCTTCGATTGCTGGTGGACGTTTTGGTCGACTGTACCTTACAAGACACTTTGAATTCCGTGCTCTCTCGCACACAGCTCGCGTGCTCGGCGCATTCTTTCGTCTCTGAGATTTATTTATATATAGGTCCGTTTCTCGGGCTCGCCTCTCACCCCTTCCCATAAAATGGCATATATTAACAATGAATAATAATGTTCGCGAGTATGCGCATATTTCTCACTCCCTTGCCCTCACTTTGTCATTTTCATCCGTAAAGTCCCGAAAAACACATTCAGCGATTAAAAAAAAAATGAATTTTCGATAAAGATACACTTATTATGATGCAAACTTTTAGCGAGAATTTGTATCTCTCAAATTTCAACTCAAAAACAACGAAAACTTTTCCCTTTTTTTTTTCTTTTTTTTTCACTTTTCCAAAACGACTGAAAAAAACGTGGAGGTAAAGTTCGCATTGTTGGAACGCAAACATAGATTAATAATAATAATCCATTATGACCAATAATAATTACCGTTAATAATGATTTTAATATACTTTTAATTCATTTTTTTTTCCCGAAAAATGCGTATTGTACGCCAAAAAAAAACACGCGCCGACTTTTTTAAAACGCTCACAGTGGTTGATAGGTGACGCAGGATTTTTGTGATTTTTTTTCCGATTTTTAAATGTGGGGAAAATTTTTTGTTTATAAAAAATATTGTGGAGTCAAATCGTTACAAAAAAATCTGAAAAAATTCTTGAGTGCTTTTCAGAGATAGTACAATAACATAAAAAATCGCGGATCAAATCGGAGAGGTGACGGGGTCAAACCTAGGTCGAATGGACATGGAATGCCCCATATACCTACTCTCTGTTATTCTATTTTTATTTATTTATTATTTCTATATTTATTCTATTATTATCATTATTATTATTATTATTATTATTATTATTATTATTATATGTGCATCAATAATAATAATGATTGTAATAATTATTATTGTTATCCATTATTCCAATTTAACACGTAAAAATTGATAACACGTATCAGTATATCAGCATTTTTTTTCTCTCATTGTGGAATAAAAATTTTCGAATAAAAGTTGGAAAGGCTTATATATTTTACATATATCACTAACCTCTTATCATATACGTAACGAAGTTCTGCAACATCCTCTCATGGTCACCCTATCCAATTTCTACGATGTCTGCACTTCTCACGTTCTTCCCTTTATTTTTTTTTTTTAATTGCAACTCAGCGATAAGTGTGCGGTAATGATTCGGTTGCTGGAAAAGGGAGAAAAAACAATTAACGATGCGAGACTCCCTGGCCTCTTCCTCCGGCTTTTTATACCATATTTTTTCTCTCCGTATTTCGTTCCAGTGTTTTTCTTTTATTCCGCGATTCTCGCTCGTTTGTTTGCAAAACAATTGATCAATTTCGTACGGCGATTCGAAAAATTCGAAAAAAGCTCCGAAAACTCATTGCGAGCCAATTGTTACCGCGAATTTTTGCCAGCGTTAATATTAATTTTTTGATTACCCAAATGTTGGTTGATAATTGATAATATTCGGTGAATTTTTTACTGAATTTTGTATAATTTCGTCAATTAGTTAATTTATTTGTTAATTAATTGATTTAGTTAATGAGGTTATCCTTTCGATATTTGAGGAATTTACTTAGTAATTCTTTAATTAGTTTACAAATTTATTTGATTTTTTAGTTCATCAGTTAATGTTTCAATTACTTAGTTGATAATTAGTTAGTAATTTATGCTTTTTTATTACTCGAATGGAAATCGCACAAATGTTTTTACGTATTTTTAATAAAAATTCACCATCTCAATCGGACGCAAGAAGGTTTTGGATTATTATTCGAAATTATTTAGTAAATTAATCAGTAAATTAATTATCCAAAATAAAAAAGAAATAAATACTTGATTATTTAATGAAATAAATATTTACAATTTTTTTCTAGAAGAAATTTATATATACATATATTTTTTTGTATCTGAACAATACCAACTTGAACGTCATACTTTTTAATTCTCTCTCAATTTAGATCGTTGATTTCACAAAAAAATCGATAGAATCGCGAAAAAAGTTCCGATGATTTTTTAAATATTTTTCCAATACTCATTTTTCATGAAAATGAATTTTTCTTTTTTCTGTTAATTGCCCCAAGATTTTTTGTATCATATTACGGATTATTTTTGGAATCCAACGATTGGAATTTGCAAAGGAAAAAAAATAATCAAATAACGAAGTAAAAAATAGAATAAAAGTTTCTCGACGTTTTAATTTTCCAAGCGAAAAATATCGTTTGGTAAATCGTTGAAAAGTTGTTTGTTTGGGTTTGTTTGGGTTTGACCGTCAAACTTCGTTTTCGTTTGTCCACAACAATATTTATTCGAGCTTGCGCGCGCACGCGTCAAGAATATGAATCTATTTTTTTTTTCAATCCGGTCACGGCGATGTTTTTTATCGTCGGTCCCACGTTTCCTCGTCAACTCGAATCTTGTTTTTCCTCGCAAACGTGACTTTCACATTTTACGGGGTGTAACGTAGGACTCGGTCACAAGGGTGTATTGGATCGACGCGACGTGTGTACTCTCGCGTCGTGATAGATTATATTCCGCAAATATTTGCCACTATCCGAGCAAGGAAAACCGGAATTTCATGGAAAACCCTTCCACTCGCTAAGTAATGAAGTGGTTATAAACGTATTAATTTAACATGCTCGCTCATGAGAAAACAGCTTCTGATCGAGATTTAGGATCGAGTGGTTGATTGTGCTAACTTTCAAATAAATAGACTGCGTTTTCCCGTTTCCCAGTAAATTTATAAAATACCGAAAGATTTTTTTGAATCATCGATCATTAGAAAAGTCGATATATATACTGAATTTTTGGCTAATTATTGATAATAATAAGATGATCCAAACGGATATATTAAATACAAAAATATAATTATTATCATATTTTAATCAAAAATAAAAAATATAATAAAAATAGAAATAAAAAATATAATTTACTATATTTATAGTAAATATAAAAAATGATCAAAATAAATTGTTTTTTTTGGTTAGTTGGAACGGATGTACAGTCACTGACAAAAACTCAGTCAAGCACGCGCCAATATTGTCGAATTCGACTTAAATTATTATTGAAGTCAATTTCAATTGATATTATTGAAGGAAAATTCCAATACGAAAATTCATTGAATTAAAGTCAAAATCAATTGATACTTATTATTGAAGGAACATTCGAATCCGAAAATTCATTCAATTAAAGTCAAAATCGATCGACATCGAAGGAAAATTCGAATTCAAAAATTCATTTAATTGCAGTAAAAATCGATTGAATATAATTGTAGGAAAATTCGAATTCAAAATTTCATTCAATTGAAATCAAAATCGATTGATATTATTGAAGGAAAATTCAAAATCATATTATTCAAGGAATATGAACATTTCCAAGTGTTAATTTATTGTTAATTCAGCTATTAGCTATCCTAAACATGAACCACGTGATCTAAACTCGTAAATCTACGATTCTATTTTTTTTTTCGTAACGATTTTCGCTCTTTCAGTTAGACTTAACCTCTTAAATGGAACAATACAATATTAATCAATATAACCGTATTTTTGATCGAAGTACGAAACTTTTTCGTGATATTTGTGAAAACGGAATGTGCAGGTGAATCTGCTGATCGCTTCGGGTTACATATCGGCTTATACGAAGAACGAAGAGGAGCCGTTATTTCGGCATCCTCTGAGCGGCACCTCGAAGCCTCAGCTGGTCTCCGCAAACGGCCAAGACACGAAAAGCGGGAGCTTCGTGTATTTCATCCGCGGCGATGACGGACGATTTCATTATCATCTCTTCAAGGTCAAGGATAACCAAACGGTGAGTACGAAAAATACCGTTTCTTGTTTTGACCCAAAAAAAGGTTCTTTTTTTCGGGATGGACGAGCTGAAGGTCTGGAGACTCTGTTATTGAAATTTTAGGTCAATTTTGACGATGGCATGCAAAGCTTGATGAAAAAAAATCATTTCCGCGATTTTAAAAGATAAAACGTATTTATGGAAAATTTTAATGTTTGAAGTTAAAGCAGCTTCGATCGACGTTGCCAATCGTCACCGATATTGCTCAATTTTACTTGTAATTTGTTTTGCATACTTTTTTTTATTGATTTTTCCAAAAAAAAATCACGAATGCGTTTGAAAAATTCAAAATTGTCTGAAATATCGAATTTTATTTTTTTTCTCGCTATATTCCAGAAATTTGACAGTGCTGATAAATCTATCGAGTAAAAAGAAGCGTGAGAGACGTATTGCATCGAAATTTAATAATAACGTGCCTAAAATGCTTAAAAAATTATTTTAATTTTATTTTTTGTTCATTTGGTTTTTATAGTGAATAGATGAATATTTTATTGTTGAAAATATCTGATGTATGATGTCCATTGGTACTTAAGAAAAACTCGAAGAAAGGTTTGCTAATAAAATTAATTGACATTTTAATGAATCAAATTAATTGACATTTTAATAAATAAAATTAATTGACATTTTAATGAATAAAATTAATTGACATTTTAATGAATAATATTAATTCACAATGTAATTAATAAAATTAATTGACATTTTAATGAATAATATTAATTCACGATGTAATTAATCAAATTAATTCAACAATTTAATCAAAAAAATTAATTTACCAATTCAATTTGACAAAAATGAAAAAAAAAAATTGAACGTACTGCCAAAGTGCCAAAGAGAAAGTCGATGTTAAAAGTGGTGACGACGAAACGGCAGTGAAATTGATACGAAGTTACCAAAAACCTGGGAAGGGAAGAAATTCCATCCGGATTTGGAAAACAAAAGCCTCATCCAAAAATGGAAGAAAGCAATTTTCGTGGATACGTGAAATTATTTGTTCTTTGTTTGAAGTATGTTTTCCCGATGTAGGATCATGGATGAAATTCCGCGTGATTGCACGCGCATCGCGTACGATTCGCGTTAAATGGGTCACAGAGAGTTATGAAAATACAGGCTCGCATTGTTGTGACCGAGCATCAAGATTGATCGATCTTCGTTTAAAATCTGCGCAGACAAGCGTCACCTTCGTCATTGTTCGCGCATCTCTCAACGCGAATCGCGATCCTCGCTCAATTGCAGATCCGACGTGTTGTCTGATTTGTCATCATTTGGTACGATGTTCGCACATGTGGTTACGTAAGAAAGAGATCGAGTGGGTGCGAGGTCGAGGGAAAAAAGAGACGGAGAGAGAGACCAGGAGAGACGAAAAAAAAGTTTCACTGAATGTTTATTTTTTGCCCTGATAACGACTGTGCAACTGTGAATTCGTTAAAAGTTAGAAAAAAAAACCATTAAAAGTATGAGTATGAAAAATATTAAAAATAATGAAATAAGAGCAAAAAAGTATAAATAAAATAAGAAGAATAATAATAAAATAAAAATGGGTGTAGACACTTATAAATAAAGGAATAATTAAAAAAATATAATAATTTAAAAAATATAATAATTAAAAAAATATAATAAAATAAATAGAGTGAATATTAAAATTTTTGTTTATAATAAAACAAAGAAGAATGAGAGTAAAAATAATCTTATTTTTTACTTTTATTTTGTTAATATTTTTTATTTAGTTGTATTTATGTATTTATGTATTTTTATTTACCTTTTTTTACTTAGACGTTTTTGTTTATTCATTGTTATTTATACTTATTTCGTAAATAAAAATAAAAAAGAGAGAAAGAAAGAGGAAGCAAGACAGCGAAAGAGAGGGAAGCGACGCACATGCGCTCGCATGAGATTGAGACTGCGTGTAGAAATCTCGTCTAATACGCGTGAATGAGGTGATGACGCTGATTTGACGTCTCTCTCCTTTTCCTTCCCTCTCTTTCCCACGACGTCCAATTCTGCATCATTGAAAAAGCAAACATCTTTTTTTTTATTTTTCATTTCTTTTTTTTTATGCTTTTTTATAAATTCGATTTAAACGACAAATTCGAACATTTAAAAATAATTTATCTTCGTCTTTTTTCTCTCTCTCTTTCTCTCTTTCTCCCATTGTTTTACTCTCTCTTTTTCTTGCTTCCTTCATCATTCTCTTTTTTTCCTCCCCCTCTTTTTATCCCCCCTCTCCCTCTCTCTTTCTCCTCCCTCTTCTCTGCCATTTTATCCGTCCATTTACTATCGTCTATTTACGACAACGGTCATCGTACATTCATTAGCAACGCGGCCTAATCTTCCCGGGGGCTGTCAGACAGTTTGGCAACTTCGAAAAACGTAAAGAATTTCCCCACTTGTTTTGGCCCAACATCACATGGTGCTTTTACACGAGCTCGTGTTCCATGATCTTCCTCACCGAGAAAAGTTTTCCTCGGGATATCGTTTACGAATTTACGAAACATTTTTACCTACAATTTCAGTAATAAAATTAGTTGAAATTAAATTGACATCAATTGACAATTGAATTAATACAATTAATTGATATTTAATTTATTATATGAATTGACAATGTGATTAATAAAGTGAATAAGTTCTAAATGGAATTAATACAATTTATTTGACACCTTAATTACGAACGATAATTGACAATTCAGTGGTAATTGATTAATGACATTTACTGACAATTGATCGACTGCTTTTGGTGAAATTACAATTAACAAAATAAATCGACATTTAATTTATGGCATGAATGGAAAATGAAATTGTTCGAATTGATTAAATCTTTTAATTATTCAAGATAATTGATAATATTAATTGACTTTGGTTGACGATACAATTAATATAATTAATTGACATTTTATTTATGACTTTATCGATAATTCAATTAATGACATTAATTGACAATTCAGTTAATAAAATTAATTGACATTTAAGTTATGACATTAATTGAAAATTCAGTTAATAAAATTAATTGACGTTCAATCTATGACATTTCTATTGTACAATTCTACCGATTTTTTCAATTCGAGTGAAACAAATTTTAATAAAAATCAACAGTAAACCAAAGAAATCTTGGTTTAAAGATTCGATAAAAAAAAATCTTTGTTGATTAGATTCGATAAAAAAAAAAATAGCTTCCGGTTTCGTCTCGAAGTATAATCTTTGCGTGAGCATTGAAACGACTAGGATTTTCACGAAGCACGTTTTCTAGGACGTCTGCCTCATAAAAACGCAATGTACGAAAAATTGGCGACCTACACGGACACGTTGCAACATTTTAATCTTCTCGACAGGAATCTCACGTATAGCCGGAGAACAAACTTTCTCCCGATCGTCAATTAAACCGAACCGGCACGTATAGGAAAAAAGGAGCGAACGCAAAAAATACAAGAAAAAAAAAATAATAAAAAACGAAAGAAGCGACCCACGGTGTATTCCGTTCGCATTGGACACGCGAACGGTTCTTTCGGCTCTGCGAAAATTCCAACGGTTCGCTAATTAAAATCCTCTTGAAGTAAATTAACCAAGAAAAAGAGGTTGTTTATCCAGACGAAGAAAAATATCCGAAATGATCCAAAATGGATCCAAAAAATCCGTTTCACTTGCAAATAAATTGCAAATTAATTTTGTTACCCTTTATTACTAAATAATACGAAATTACTATCATTTTCGAATATTGTCATTTTTTTCTCTCCGTCGAACGATCTTTTTTTCGTCCTGCTGGCAAAATAGAAAAACCGTTTACTGTTATGCAAAATTGTTGAAAAATTTTTATAATGATACTATTGTAATTATTCAATAGTAATATTTTATCAATATTAATAATGGTGAATATTTATTATTATATATTGTATGAATAAAATATTACAAAATTATTGAAAATTCGTATAGTAATATTGTAAAATTTCAAAATTCCCACGCAAAGTGCCGGGGCACTTTTGGAATTCATTCATAAAAAAAAATTATGTTATTTTTCACAATGTTTTTTATCATTTTTGTTGTCGTCTTGTTTGTTTTTTAATTAGATTTGAATTAATTAGAAAAAATAATTAAAAATATGAACTAAAAAATTAATTAAAATTGAATTAATTAGAAAAAATAATTAAAAGTACGAACTAAAAAATTAATAAAAATTGATTTAATAAAATTTTTTGTTCACGTTCGACGAAAAATCTTTGGGCCTTTGGACTTACGTTGGCTGCGTGGAAAGTCCCGTCTCGGCCCCGCGCGTATCTATATAGAAAATAGAAACTCTGAGAAAATTGGTTGCACGACTCTTTCACGTGGCGCATGGCGGATCTCTTCTCGTTTCATCCTGCCATCCCGATATAAACTCGATTCGTATCGTGGTTGTTTATAACTCTCGAGCGCCAAAGAGCCAGCGCGCTTGCGGGACGATCGGGAATATACGTAGGACGAGGAGAGGCCGGTGACGATACCGTTCTCGCGAATACAAACAAAGTTATTACTTTTTGGCTTGCGAGCTTCGCGTCCCCCACTTTTTCTTCGTTTAAACTGATTTTCGTCAACGTATTGTACGTGCGAATATACATGCCAATTTTTGGCCTTGCGTTTATCCCTATCGTCATATCGTAAATCCCTATGAATATATTTTTCGCTGTTTCCAAAAAAAAAAAAAACAGAAAAATTCCGAGGATTTTATTTTTCGTTTTTTCCCCAAAAACAAGAAAAATTCTTATACATGCATTTTTTTGCTATTTCCCCCCAAAAAAGAAAAATTCCTATGAACGTATTTGTCGTTTTTTCCCCCTAAAAATATAAAAAATCTCTATGAACGTATTTTTTGATTTTTTCCCCAAAAAAAAGAAAAATCCCTACGAATGTATTTTCGTTTTTTTCTCCACAAAAAAAACATCACAATCGAATGAAAAGTTATTTAAATCGAAAGTTCTCAAAATTTTTCGAAAGTCCAATAAAGTTCTCGAAAACCGAAAACCAGATCGTTGTTCGGCTGACCGAATTTTGTACTTTCGATAAAAAGTTTGTACTTAAAAATGTTTGTAAATTCGAAAAAATACTTTTCAAAATTTCTTGGCTATTTTCATTTTCGAAATTTTCAAATACCGTAATGAGAGTTTTATTCGAGCAACGCGAATTCTAAGATTTCGAAGATTGTTCGAGTTGTAGGTTTGCGCAAACGCAAACAAGGGCCGTGGCAAAAAAAATCTTGGAATTTGTAATGGGGTTGAAGCATTCGACATTGCAATCCAAGAAAAATCAATCCTTACTTCCTCAATATTTTTTTTGCAAATTTGTGCCGTGAAAATCGCTAAAATATTTATTTTTATTTCTCGCAAACAACCAACTTCACTTTTTGAAAAAAAAAAAAAACAGAAAAAAAACGTTTTCGATATTAATTGAAACAATGGAAAGAAAAATAAACGATAAAAAAATGGTTTAGTTTCAACGACGCAAGTTTCAATGTCAGAATTTTGAATATTTCTTTTCGAAGCCACTGTCGATCTATTTTTACCTTTTGAATTCAAATTCTCCATTGATTTCCCCTGAATTCTCAATTTCCAAAAAAAATTCACTCCAATCTGCGAAAAAATATTTTTTCGCGTTCAGGCATCGTAATTTTGAATCCCGGTAAAAAACATCGCGATATTCATGTACATACTTGCGTCCAAAAAAGTCTTTTTGAAAATTCGAAAACTTTTTGAAAATTTGCCTCGAAAGTCATCCCCGTTTGTACATGGAAGGTAATTTCACACGTAAGAACGTTTCTACATAACCAAAGGCGTACACACGCCCACTATTATTTATAAATACACGTGCGGTGAATCGAGGGCCACTAGGAGTTTCCGTCGAACTTCTAATCTCGAAATAGCGAAACACGTGAAGAGAACCGAGCGATCACGCTTGAGGAGCCTGATGACGGCGAGAGAACACACCAACATCGACGGAGCATCTCTCAAACTAATTTCCAATTGACACGGTCGACCCAAACTCGATATAGGATTCGCGATCACTTAGAGAGCCGCGCAGGCTGCCACCGCGAAAACAAAAACAAACATTAAATCACATCAAACTGTCATTATTACCGAAATATAAGAAAAAACATTTATATGAAAAATTAAATATTTTTAAAAAGCACGATTGTTCGATATAGTCAAAAGTTGATAATAATTTTTTTTACTTAATGTTTTTTATTTAATTAGTCGTGTGCTTTGATTAGTATTTATTTATTTATTCAAATATTAATTATTTATTTCATTAGTTATGTGCTTTTATTATTGTTCTTGTCGTTTTTGTTGCCATCATTAATATTATTATTATTATTATGGGGTTACGAAATTTTATTTCATTGTTATTCGTTTTTTAATTAAATGTACTGAATAGCAGAAAATTATAAGCCTCCGTAAATACGGAAAAATAAATAAATAAATGATACGGGAAACAATTTTTTTTTTAAATCGAGCTTTTATTTTATGGAGTAAAAAAAAGAAAATATTTTTTTTTACTAAGTCATATTAGTGAGTATGAAGAAAATTTGTTTTCAATGTACAAATTTATTGTAGAAACATTTAGCTTTTATTTATCGTCACGAATACGTGATTTGGCAGGAAAATGATTTTCTACATTTTAGTACGTCGAACAAAAGCTCGTTTTCTGAAACATTTTTTGACATACAAGTTATTTTCTACTTTTTAGTTTTTAATTGATTTTATTACATGGAAATTTGAAGATATAAATTAATTTTTTTTTTCAGTTCTTAGATTTTATGGAACTCTTGATAATCCGGGATTCGGTGAAACATCGATTTTCGAAAACCTTCGGAAAAAAAAAATAATCTTGAGTACGATTCGCGTAATTTTGGGGAATTATTTGTTTCGTTTAAAAAAAAAAACAAATCTTTTTTTTCCGCGCGAAATATTTCGTTTTTCGCACCGTTGGGAATATGCAATTTACGGGACGTGAACGAACGAACGGAAAATTGCTTTGAAGGCCGTTCGACTCGGAATTCTGAAAAACATTCTCGCGGGCGGTTGCCGAGCGAATTCGCGGCGGGACGCGCGCACGCAACCTTAATCCTCGCGAATGGACGAGAACGCCGCACGCGACAATTATTAAGGGGTTAGTTTGCTATGGGAGTGAAGTAAAAAAAAATCCAGTAAAAGTTTCATCAAAATTGACGATGTGACTTTCGAAATAAATTTTAATTTTTTTTAATAACAACCCAAAAATAACGATTTATTACGACGATTTTTCACGCTCCTTTTTTTACGTCTTGGCTGCTTTCTTAAAAATATGAATATATTTAAAAAAATCGACGATCAAAAAAAAATTGTCAACGACCTTTCTTCCCGTCGTACAACTCCTGAAAGTTAGGAAGCGATTCATCATGATCACGAGATATCTTGACCAACAGAAAACCGGTTAAAACTTCCCGAAAAAAAAAAGAATTTATCGTTCGTCGGCGACTATATATTTTTATTTACTGTATTTTTTGACGATCCTTTTCTAAGCCTCAATACGTGGATTTTCGTGTTAAAAAAAATCAAAAGAATTGACCCATTATTTTTTTATTTTTTCGGCTTTCCGATAAGTGCAATTTTTCAATTAATTTAGTATTTAATTTGGGTTAAAAATGACAATGCAAAAACAAACAAAAAATCGTTGCGAATGTATTTTTTCATTTTTTCGCCTAAAAAAAACATCAAAATTGAATGAGAAGTTTTTCGAATCGAAATTTTTCGAAAATCGGTGGTGACGTTTCGGGGGTTCGGAGTACGATATTGACGCAAAGAGATATAAAATAACGGTTAAGATTGCACTCTCGTGCAGCATGGCCGAGCGAGTTCAAGTTTCTGCATAAAATTGTCGAGAGAGGAAATTGGGTCGTCGATACCTCGAAAGTCGCTGCTCTATTGGACGGTATAATTGCTCGTATTCGAGCTCGCGTCTTCTACATTAATTCACGTGGTGAAAATCTCGATCCATGGTTACTCATGTTTTTTTTTGTTTTTTTTTTGTTTTTTTTTTGTTTTTTTTTCGCTAATCGAAATCCCGTCACGAGGACGAGACAAGTGAGCAGGACGAATCGAACGATCATTCGTTTTCTTCGTTCCCGTATTCTTGATCTCAAATTCCATTCACGATTGCAAGTACTAACGGTTGCGAAAATTCGCGAGTTCGAGTTCATGCGCGTTGTCGACAACGTAAATAAAAAAAAATTAAATTAAAAAGCCAAAGAAACTTCCCTATCTTCTATTTTCTATTTTTTTGAAAAACAGGTAAATATCAATTTGAGTGAGTCATTCTCGCAAAAATTGATATTTACATTGATCGTAAAAATTGATATTTAAATTGATCGTAAATATGACTCTACTTTTTTCGTCATCAGTATCTCCCGTTCGAGTCCAATCGGGTTACATCAGAAAATAATGGATTTCTTTTTACTACACCTAATATTATTCGGGTTACACCAGATAGATACATGAGGGTTAGATACACGATATACAAGCTATATAAGATTTCTAACCAAACTTTTTCGACAGTTTTGTGACTGGTTGAAAATAATGGATTTCTTTTTACTACACCTAATATTATTGGATCAATTCGTCGTGACTGATGAACGTCCGTATCGTGCACCAATGAACCACATCTATCAATCAAAATCTACCTATCTATTATTTCTCCCTCTCTCTTTCTCCCCATTTTTACGATTCTTCTGTTTTTTTTCCTGGTCCGGCTCTTCGCTGTCACGACGAACTGCTCATCTCCGCGTACACGTTTTTCTCAAACCTGGCTCTCGGACATATTTCATTTGGCAAAGAGTCAGGTAGAGCCAATCGCCTTCTGGTCTCTCGAATGCACGTTTGGACGTTCTCTCAGCCCCCCTCCCCCCTCCCCCCACCCTTCGATCAATCTTTCCCACGTATTATGCACGCAACGTGCACCTGTGAACGACGAAACGGACACACGCCCGCGACGCACTATTATTAAATTTGTCCTTAGACGAGGGAGCCTCGGATTGAAAGAAAAAAAAAAAAAAAAAAAAAAAAAAAAGGGGGGAAGAGATTTTGTAAAAAACT
>JAPYZJ010004357.1:0-17186 GCA_030522765.1 Ophioninae sp. B BG-2022a | reverse complement strand
TCTCTTATAGTTTCCCCGGAAAGTTCACTCGAAAAATGGCAAAAAAAGAGGCAAAGGGGTATGTATGGAAAAATTGGCAAAAATCGATGGTCCAACTTTAAAATTCTGCCAAAAATCGAAAAACCATCGGATTTTAATGATTAAAAAAGCATTTTGAAGAGAAAATCATAACGAAGAGATTGAGCACAGAGTGGAGTGTCAAATCATAAAGAAAAAAAAGTTATCGATGATTCAGTGAAAAAACTTTTTTTCCCCAATAATCCAAAAAAATGTTGGATTTTTAATATTTTTTTTATTCGTCCATTTCGCTGTAATTTGATCCCGTGAGCACGAATCTACCATTCATTCCCCCCAAAACCCAACATTTCCATGAATAAATCGTAAAAAACATGTAAAAACACAATTTTTGTGCTTGTATCAATCGACTCAGAATTTCACCCGCAATTTCACGCATAACACTCCGTCGTAGGACACCCTGTATATCTTCGTAAAAAAAAAGCCGATTACTCAAAGTGGTGGGGATAAGTTTACGGTTCTCCGAAAGAGCTGGTCCCTCGTGACGCCGCCAGGCGGCAGAACGCTCGCATTTGTTTGTTCGCACACTTGCCGCTGGCGACGCCACGGTCACAGCGTACACGTGCACTTCATAACCTCAAATAACATCATACCGAAGTAATAGTGAACCGAGGTATACGCTGCGAGACATTATTGGAAGCGTGAGAGAAAAGAAAACTATTAATTTATCGAAGAAAACACTCGAGCATCAAACCTGCAAAAGGATTCGAAGATGGTTCGAAAAAAGATTGACAATCGGATACGAATTTTGATCGAGAATGGAGTTGTCACTGGCCACAGAACAATGTTCGTTGTTATTGGGGAAAAGGCCAGGGACCAGGCGAGTTAACGGTGATCCTTTCATTTGATAAAAGTTGAATGTAAATTCTCATCGAACGACTTCCACAGGTCGTCCTTCTTCATCACATGTTGTCGAAATCCGTCGTAAAAGCGAGACCCTCCGTTCTGTGGTGTTACAAGAAAGAACTAGGCTTCAGTAGTCATCGCAAAAAGCGTATCAAGTCCATTCAGAAAAAAGTGAAAGCCGGCAAGGTCGACGTGAACGAGGATGATCCCTTCGAACTCTTTGTTGTCTCCACGAATATTCGCTATTGTTATTACAACGAGACGCATAAGATTCTTGGTAACACGTACGGAATGTGCGTTCTACAGGTAGTACAAACGATAACTTCAATTTTAACAAGTGCTCCGAAAAGCGTATCCGACGCTCGACTCATAAATTTCAGTTGACTCGAGAATGTTTGATAGCGAGGTTTCGCCCCGTTTCAGGATTTCGAGGCTCTGACGCCGAATCTCTTGGCGCGTACCGTAGAGACGGTAGAAGGCGGAGGAATAATAGTATTGCTTCTGCAGTCGGTCTCTTCCTTGAAACAATTGTACACCATGAGCATGGACATTCATCAGCGTTTTCGGACAGAGGCGCATCAGGTATCCGCCGGTTCGTTAGTTTTATACTTGGAGTCCGTTAGTTCGAGCGTAGATCGAAATGTTTGTACTTTCAGGATGTCGTCTGCAGGTTCAACGAAAGATTTTTGTTATCTCTGGCGACGTGCGAGCGTTGTCTCGTCGTCGACGATCAATTACGAGTTTTGCCGGTCTCGTCGCAAAATTTGAAGATCGAGGCGGTTTCAAAGAGCGCCGCGGCTAGCGACGAGCAAGCCGATTTGGTTGCGCTGAAGGAAAGCTTTCAGGATACGCAACCCCTTTCGGCGCTCGTGAATTGCTGCAGGACTGTCGATCAGGCGAAGGCACTCCTGAAATTCATCGAAACGATATCGGAAAAGACGTTGCGATCGACCGTGTCGTTGACTGCGGCGAGAGGACGCGGGAAATCGGCTACCCTCGGGCTCGCGATCGCTGGCGCTGTCGCCTTCGGTTATTCCAACATTTATATTTCGAGTCCGAGTCCCGAAAATCTAAATACGCTTTTCGAATTTGTTTTTAAAGGTGTGTATTCGGTAGATAGATCGGTACGATAGATCGACGAGCGATTGGAATGAGAATTTACGGATTGCAGGATTTGACGCCCTCGCGTATCAGGAACACCTCGATTATGGGCTCGTCCAGTCGACCAATCCGGAATTCAACAAAGCCACCGTTCGCGTCAATGTGTTTCGCGATCATAGACAGACGATACAGTACATTCATCCGAGCGACGTTCACATCCTCGGTCAAGCGGAATTGCTCGTTATCGACGAAGCCGCCGCGATCCCATTACCCTACGTAAAAGCTATGCTCGGACCTTACCTCGTCTTTCTCTCGTCTACGATAAACGGATACGAGGGCACTGGGCGTTCGCTCTCTCTGAAACTCCTTCAGCAATTGAGGGCTCAAACGACAAAGCCAAACGCGCACGATCAATCGGACAAGGCCAAGTTGGCCAAGTCTCCACTCGGTCGCCAGCTTTTCGAACTTACACTGGAGGAATCGATTCGTTACAAGCCGGGCGATTCGGTGGAGGAATGGCTCACGAATTTGTTGTGCCTCGATGCCACGACTCACGCCCCGATTCTCTCCGGCTGTCCTCCTCCCGACGACTGTCAGCTGTATTATATAAACAGAGATACGCTCTTCTCGTATCACAAGGCGTCCGAACTTTTTCTACAGAGGCTCGTGGCGCTTTACGTCGCTTCTCACTATAAGGTGCGCCCTAAATATAACCGGAAACGTCAACCGGAAATCATCGACCTTTACCGAATTTTGGAATATTCCCTTTCCAGAATAGTCCAAACGACCTTCAAATGATGTCGGATGCTCCGGCGCATCATCTCTTCTGTCTTCTCGGTCCCGTCGATCCGAACAGGAAGGCACTCCCGGAAATACTGGTCGTAATTCAGGTTTGCTTGGAGGGTCAGGTGAGCAAAGCTACGATCGCCGACGGATTGGGTAGAGGTCGCAGGGCTGCGGGTGACCTCATACCCTGGACGATGGCTCAGCAATATCAGGACAATGATTTCCCAAGATTGGCTGGTGCTAGGATCGTCCGAATAGCGACTCATCCCGATTATCAAGGGGTTACACATTTATTATCGATTATTTTCCTTTTAATCCTGTTGCGTCTCGTGTTAATTCGGATAATTGATTATTTCCGCGTTTCTTACAAAAATTCCATAGATGGGTTATGGAAGAAGAGCTCTCGACTTGCTCAAGCAGTATTACGAACTGAAGATACCGAGGATCGACGAGAGGTCGGACGATGCGATTACCACCGAAATCTCAACGGTTGAGGACGGAGGTATCGATCTCCTTGAGGAAACGATCGGTACGTATCTCTCGAACTTTTGTCTTCTCGCTCGTCGGTATTTAACGACGAGTTCGGGTACACAGACATTAAATATACTTTTGCAGAACCCAGGGCATCCCTACCACCGTTGCTTCTCAAGTTGAACGAGAGGCGACCGGAAAGTTTGGATTATGTCGGTGTGTCCTTCGGACTGACCGAACCTCTACTGAAGTTTTGGAAACGATCAAATTTCGTCCCGGTTTATTTGAGGTTCGATCGAATTATCTTAACTGTACGGCTCCATCGGAATATCCTCGAAAAAGCATTAATTATCAACATTTTTTCTCAAAAATTCTTGAATTAAATTCACAGACAAACCCCGAACGACACAACGGGTGAGCATTCCTGCATAATGCTGTGCAAGATAGTCTCGGACGAGGAGAAAGATTTTACTTGGTTGGATGCTTATTGGAAAGATTTCCGGCGAAGATTCGCGACTCTCCTGGCATACTCGTTCAAGGGATACTCACCCTCTCTGGCTCTTGGATTGCTCACGAACAAGGGGTTCGCGTCACACAGTACGGGTCAGTGTTGCGGTCGACGGCTGTCGAGTGCGGATTTCGCGTCAATATACGTTCTCGTCGATGTTTTATGTGTCTTCCAGCTATCAACAAGACAATGTTGGATGCGTTTTTCACGCCGTATGACCTGAAGCGACTGGAAATGTACAGCAACAATATGGCGGATTATCATTTGATCATGGATCTGTTACCACCGTTGGCGCGGCTGTATTTCCTTAATTTGATGGGTCAAACTCACTTCTCGCCGGTTCAAGCGGTCGGTACAATTTTTTTTCCGAAATCGTTTGGAAAATATTCTTTTGAACAACAGTCGAATCAAGTACTCGACTGTTTTCTGTATGACAGGCAATCCTCTTGGGCATCGGTCTTCAGCACAAAACGGTCGATAAACTCGCGGAAGAATTGGATTTACCAACATCGCAGTTGCTTGGCTTGTTCAATCGACTCGTGCGAAAATCTATGCAATTCTTGAACGGTGTCGCCGAAGAATTTTTCGAGAGCACAATGATAACCGAAAGAGCGAACGACGACATACAAGTCGATTCGGCGAAGGGAAAGAGCATGAACGCGGAGCTCGAGACTGCTGCGAAGGTTCTTCATCAGTTTTGCTATTGTTCCAGCTCAAGTCACAAAAGCATCAGCAAGTTGAGTAATGTTCTCGCGTTAAATCTCGTTTCGTAGGAGCTTCGAGCGAAACAGCGCGCCGAGCTGGCGAAACTGAAAGAGGAAAATCTTAATCGATACGCGATCAAAGGTACCGAGGCGGAGTGGGACAACGTGCTGAAGAGTAATTCCAGCAAGGCTTTGATATCGATAAAGAGCGGCGAGAAGCGGGTGAATTTGTCGATGGACGACGCCATCGATGAAATCAACGACAACGATCGAAAGAAGAGTAAGAAAAAGCGGTTTTCCAAAGGATGACAATGACGAACGAAGATCGCTTTAATGACCATTGTACAATGAAGACCGTTCAATAAAAACAAATCAGCGAACCTGCGAGTCTATTTACAAAATAATTTTTTACATAAATTACGCATCATTTAACAAAATAATTGTTGTCCGCGATGTACTTGATGCATTGACAGATAAGGTTTCTCTCGTGCTGTATAGAACGCGACAGCAAACGCTGTAGAAGCATTAAACGTTTTTTATTATAATGCCTCTCGTTTAAACCTTTCTGTGGACCACTGCGTTTCTCAGTCGTTGACCGTTTCTCCGAATTATTCGTATTTTTCATCTTTTTATTATTGTTTTCTCCTGTTTTCAGATTAGCTCCAATCTTTCGATCGTCTTCCCCCGAGGCTTCCGCGGTTTCTTTTTCCACTCGGGGTACTTCCTTTTCCGTACATACCTCCATTCGTATTCTTTTTATGGGAACCTCTTCGGGTACATTATCTGTGCATAATTCAACAAGTATCAGGTGTATTTGACGTCAAGTGAATCAGATTCGCTTTGGGTATGTTTCTTTATCAAAGATAATACGAGCAATTATCGCGATGCAATGAAATTTAAAGAATTACCATCGTCAGAGTCACTGCCGTAATTCGCAAGCAGACTGGCCAAACCCGATGCTCTATTTTCACTCGTGGTGGTAGGAGGAACGATTGGTGACTTTGAATCCTCGTCGGGTGAGCCAGCAATTTCTATGTTGGGTCGCATCGAATTGGACTCGTCCTCGTCATCGGAAATTTTACAGCCAACGCCCGGATCCTCCTCAATTTCCGGGATTTCCTCGTTATCCACAGATGTCGTCGTCCGATCAACATTTTCGTGAGAAACTCGACGCCATCGTGCTGAGAAACAATTTCATCCTGTTATCACTTATCTTTATTTGAATTTATCAACTGAAATATAATTCATATCTCGGAAGCTGTGGACGTAGAAAGTTCGTTCGTTTCTTCCCCCTTACCGCTAGAAATGATTAAGCGATGATCTTACGTTTTGTTTCTGTCAATTTTTCAATATTATCGCATATCTCATAGAAAAATAAAAATCAAAGTGTCGTCCAATTGGGGAAAGATGATTCGTTGCACCTGAAGATGACGAAGAAAATAAATCAGCGATATAAAGCTCACCGGTTCCGCCGAACGAATGTAATCCTCTGTATAATTCAGTCTCCGGTTCCGGTTGCG
This sequence comes from Ophioninae sp. B BG-2022a, assembly GCA_030522765.1. Taxonomy (NCBI): domain Eukaryota; kingdom Metazoa; phylum Arthropoda; class Insecta; order Hymenoptera; family Ichneumonidae; species Ophioninae sp. B BG-2022a. The sequence continues at coordinate 11,175 of JAPYZJ010004357.1, read as the reverse complement.
CTCTCAATTCTCGTATCTTACGTTTTCGAACTTTTCTCTTCTGTTCTTGTGGCTTTTTCTTCGCGCCCCAAGTGCACGTTTCTTTCTCGATTATTTCACCCCGTTCGATTTTCTCCGCTTGCCTCGTTATCTTTCGTTCGACGTTCATCTTTGTGGGATATTTTCTAGAATAAAGATAATTCTCGAAATGGCCAACGATTAGATACTCGGATAAGGGTAGAGCAACGCTTACCGTTTTCTCTCATTGATCCATTTTTCGATGTCCTCGGGAGTCGAGAGATTTTTCATTCTGTGATAAAGCCCTGTACAGTGTTGCATTTTGATGTGTTTTTCGACTAGCTTTGGATGTGCAGAAAATGTACACCCATCGATGTCACAAGTTTTGTGGGTGGCGATGTGTCGCTTAAGCAAATCCGACCTCTCGAATTCACGATCGCAAACTTCGCAGTACAGGCTTGCATCGTCGTCTTCGGAGCTCGTATAGTTCTCGTCTCTCTGGTCATAGGGCTCTTCATCGTCGTCTTCGAATTTATGCGCCTAAAAATGTTTGCTTGAAATTCTCTTTCGTGACTCAAGGCAATATATGCGGCACGCAAGAATGAATTCGCCTTGTACGAGCAATGGAATCCTCAAGTTGGCGGCCTAGTCGAGTTTGTGGGGAACTTTGTTATCTCATTCCAGGATTAAGAGTTTTTTTTTGGGGTTTTATCGACGCGTGCGTGCTTCGTTTTATTTAGGATGGAAAAACGCGAGAGCTTCGAGAAAATAGAATCACAAGGTCTCGTGATGCTCTTTGATGGGTAGGCAATGTCCCAGAAAAAAAAAATTGCAATTTTGTTCTATCGATCTTTGAGCATTCGATACGAATAACGGAATTTCATCTCCGCGAAAAATTTTACGAGTTTCTTATTCAATTATATTCGTCGGAAATATCGAATTTCTGATTTTGTATAAACATTTCCTAAGAAATTCTTTCTTCGTTATCAATTCTTTTTGCAGAACCGGATCAACAATTGTTTTATTTTTCCATCGTCGCTTCTTCACACTAACTCGACTGGCTTTGAAGACAAACAGAAGAAACACCAAACTTAGAACTTGTAGAAATATTATTTATTTTTACAATACGAATCTTACATATAAATTTATGAATTTTTCGGTTTGTAGTTTATGGTTTCATTATGATTTCGGATTTAAATGATGCAAGGGTATTTACGATACGAATCGAAGATCGACACGATCGTTGATTAAATTAAAGGCGAGGGAAAATCATAATTGAGCGCCGAATAGCGGATAGACTTTTTTAGCTGTAATGAGATATACTATGCTCAAGCATGAAAGATTACCGATTTTCAATCGAGTCGGAACGTATTCAAGGCTAACCCTCGTATCCTTCAATAAATCTATATATTGGAGAAATGATTTTTTCTGTCTTCAATAATCTATACAATGCAATTGTTACAATTACCGATGAGGGAATGTAACGTCACAAAGCACACTGCACGCTGGCCAAAAATCAATTAAATAAAAGACACTTGAAGAGAGGCTCGCTCAACAACAATAAATACCAGTCTTGGAAAAATGTACTCTTAAACTCTCTACACGCGTTTATCCGTTTTCCGCGTTTATCCGTGTGTTTCGAGTTGTCGCGATACGGTAAATATATCAATTTCATAGCTCATAATGGCAAAACTGCTTGAAAAGAAACCGAGCAATTTGATAATTTCTCATTTGTCACTACTGTATTGTAGGATCCCTCGATTTCACAATAGCATTATGGAGTTTGACGTTGGATTACGCAAAGTCCCTTAAAAATATTGAGTAGGGGATTGAAAAAATATCGATAAGTATGATGTACAAATCGATCAAGAAAGTCGCGAGAGAGAGAGGGGGGAAAAGCGCGGGAGTAAGAGAGGGGAGGGTGAGCGGCAGAACGAGTGTGTGTGTGAGAGAGAGAGAGAGAGAGGCGATATTGAAATATCTCTTTTCGCAAATAATAAACAAAATATACATATTTCCACAAACGGAATAGTAAATAATTAAGACACAGATGGGAAATACTTTTGCGAGTTACAGAAAACGAAAAGACAGTGTGTCGTTGGTTGCGTTTGATTTGGAATATGCAATTTACTTCGGAGAGGAGGGAGTAGCCTGAAGCTTTAAGACTGAGCCTGTTCGCTGGAAGGCTGAGTCTCCTCCTTAAGCCCAACATTCTCAGTATTCTCGGGCGTATTGCCGCTACCGTTGGTATCATTTTTCTCTGTGATTTCGGTATTCTCAGTACTATCGGTACTTTCCGTAATCTCACTTTTCACAGGTTTCTCAGTTTCCTGAACACACGTGGGATCAATTGTATTCATATCTTTGTTTTCTGTTTTCTGACCATCCTGTAACCAAAGTAACCCATCAACCAACATTTTAGTGTCTTCTTAAAAACGATAGAGATAATTAATCAATGAAATTAAGCTAACAAGAGAGAATTTCGATAGACTCAATCATTATCTAAACAATGTTCTGTCTTTTAGTAGCCAGGTTTCACGATACAACGCGTATGGGATAACGGTATCGTATAATCTAAAACTCGATATTCGTAACTCAATTCCTTAGAATCCAATCATTTTGGGATAAAGATGAAACGTAAATTCACGGGCCGGTGTTTTCGAGCATTGTTCCAAGAATCGAGCGGGTACGCGGGTCTTTACGGCGGATTAGTTTGAACGCACGAGCGATCCGTACTTACCTGTTCGTTTTTAATATTTTGATGCAAAGTTGCCTCACGATTTTCAGTTTAATGTAAAACGCAACGGAGGAAAAACTTGAAAGATAAATAATAAATACAAACTGTCAATAAAGCACAAACCTGTTCAGGATTTTTCGCCAGGTACTCGTTTTTCGCATCTCTGATCATCCTGGTTACTTTATTTCGCAAATCTTTGAATTCCTCCCACTCTTTGGCATCCTTGTTCTTCTTTGCTTTGGCATAGAGTTTATTCTTCTTTTGTATTTCGTTACGAATCTCATCGGTCATCCAAGGCTTCTTCAATTCGAGCTCCTAAGACGCATAGAAAAATAACTGTATTCCCACGAGTGGCGAGACGCTCGAACAATTTGGGATTAGTTCAATGCAATATCAAAGAAAAAGGGCGAGTCGAAGAATATCGCCCGTATGTAAATTCAATTTATTTTTCGACGTGTCTTCTCGAATATTTCGATTTTTTGATCTGTTTTCTAATATCAGTAGCTGGAAAAAGTACTCTACATTGATAAATGAAAGGTAAAGTACACGGTCTATCTAATCCATAACCAACAAGTAACGATGAATACTTTATACGCGTCATCACTAATGTACCCGCCAATGTACCCGCCAGTCCAGAATGTCTAGAACATTTGGATAGCAATTTATCGGAGGAATTATCGTAAGCGCGGATATGAGAAGCTAGGATCGATAAAGATATCGAGGATCGCTCGATACGCACGAAATAAAAGAGGGCGCGTTTACCTCGAGTTTACTGACTTTCTTGGCACTGATCATGACTTTCATCTTGATATTGCCATTGCCCATGGGAAATCTGGGTCTCATGTGCGGCAGGCCCTGAGGCGGCATGATACCTCTCGGGCCAGGTCGTATAATCGGTCCTCGGGGTCCTATGACCCTCGGGCCCATCATCGGCGGCATGAGCGGCGGGACACCGCGTCCTCTGGGTCCGAAGAGCGGAGGTGGCGGCGGCGGTGGTGGACCGCCGGGTCTCATCATCGGTCTAGGTGCCATCATCCTCTGACGCATCGGAGTGAACATCGGACCCATCGGGGGTGGCGGCATACGAGGGGGTAGACCTGGCATTGGCGGCCTCCCGCCAAAACGAGGTAGTGGTGGACGCATACCGCTCGGCGGCATTCTCGGGCCTAACAGAGGTCCTCGATTCAACGGACTCATCTTCACTCCCGATCTTCCTCGGATCAACGCGATTCTTCTTGTTTCAAGATTCCTCCGCGTATTTCGTTTTTCTCGAAACTACGTAGCGAATATTCCCGTGTTAAGTCTCGCGGAGCGTCGCAAAAGCGCCACCGGCGGGCGTTTTCCGATTTCGGCGTCTTTTACCGTCGCTTATTTGTAACAATCCGGCCAATATTAAACTTGCCTTTCAGTTTTGTTTACCTGCGCGCGCTTACGATTTATATTATTTCAACACGTAAAGACTTTCACTAGACACGCTGAAGCACTCTTCGGGACAAGTTCAACGGACGAATCGCCGCACGAACGTCCGAACGGAGTTAAAAACAGCAAATATCAAAGCCAGTGCTCAGAGTAAAATGGCGGGAGGGGGGAGATGATCGACTGCCTGAACTTGGTCACCCACTTCGCTCAGAAGATATGCACAGAAATCCGAGAATTTTTATTTCCGGAGTCAGTGCGTCATCTCTGTGAATCAATCACATTGCTTTATCGATCGGGAATTCCATAATCAAAAAGTTTCTCGGCTTTTGAATCGTATAATATTATTATGATTAATGGAAGCGTCGTGTACACCGCCCAGCTACAGCAAAGCTTAAACCCGCATTTTCACATGGCGCATTCTAATGTACGATTCCGGTTGGGACAAAATAATCCTATTGGATATCGCTCAGGTATTCCGGAAAAGCCCTAGGAAAGTGAAACTCTCATTGGATACCGCCTACTCTTGTAGCGCGCATATGCGGGGGCCCTAGGTGTGGCCAATTTGGTTACAATTCCTAGTTCCGAGCCTACCGCGACGTGTCGCTGATCGAACACGAGGGAGCCTGCGCATGCGTCTATAGACGTATGTTTTGCGCATGCGCGATTGTCAACTGTTTTGCGCATGCGCGATTGTCAGCCGTTTGCGATCATAGCAGTTCGAACAGAAGTCGTAATAACTCCGAAAGTACGTTAACATTAATGTGTTTATTGATGGTATTGTGTAACTATTGAAAAATATATTATAAACGTTATTTGTAAAGTCATAATGCATCTTTCGTCGTGATTGTATCGGCTACAGTATCTGCGACTTGGCCGAATGTCGAACACCCACGGTTGCCCAGCAACGGCGATCCTGAATAAAGGTCGGAAATTAAACATTCACAAATTTACAAATTATGGCACAGCTACGAAAATTCTAGTAGTATTTTTTTGCCTCTTTATGAGTCATTTGTATTCCTACTGATACAATTATCGAATGAAAAAGTATTTTCACTTGTTCAAATTATTACTCGATAATCAGTATTTAACACTTCCTCTATGAATTTGAATATTTAGAGTTCGAGTTGAAAGAAATTTCGATAGAAACCTTTCAGTAAAGGGGACGAAATGTATATGAAAAATAAAATTATCCTAATTCGTCAGTTACATTTAGTGCAGATTCAAAGTTGCAAGTTCATACGTAGACTTACCGACCGGAGTTCATACGATGTTCTACCTTACCGACTGTCGCTTCGCGTTATCTCGGGTTTTAGCAAAATGTGCAGTATTCGGTTAGAATATTTTTCCACGAACTACGGTCGATCAAGAAGAAACTTTATCGACTTTGACTTTCCTGCTTACCAAGCGTTCGTTTATCTTATCGACAGTCGTAAAAATAGATTTCCGTAATTAGTGATCCAAGTTTATTATTCGTTTTGACGAATTTTTGAAGATAACGTTTAATCAACGTTTATGCATCGAACATAACGTTTAATCAATTATCGTTCTTTTCTATTCTTGGCTTTTTTCGAAACGTATTTTACAGCAGGATCGAATATTGGTCCCTTTAATTTTTTTTCAAATGCGATTTCCGGTACAGCCTGTCCCTTAAGGTGCTGGATGGACCCAATTGCGAAACCGGTGTTTCATTCGAATTCTTTTCCCGACCCGTCATTTAGGATACTAATTCGTTAAATTTTTACGTCTTTTCTCGAAAACCTGCCACTTCGTGGTGATCTTAATTCGACCGACAGTTCACGCGAAACAAACCCTAGCTTATTATCGACCGAGCAAAAGTTCTTTATTTTCGGATTTTTCAAACTGGATGGTTACGTTGATTCGAGAATTTTCGTTGGGAGTGAAAAGTACAGGTAAAAAAGTGAAGCAAGAGAAATAATTCAGTATTTGCGATTAAAAATCCCAAATTTGAATATCCCGAAACTACAAATTTTGGAAATTTCGTAAAGGTTTACGAAATTTGTTTGGGTGTCGTAAGTTTGATTTGAAGTCGTTGAATTTTAAACAAACCCAAAATAAACCCAAAAAAAACCAAAAAAATTACGAAATTCTTATTTCCGGTGTATTCGGATCACGAACGTTCAATTTTGGGCTATTAAAAGTAACTCGGTACCATCAGCGATATTCTCGAAACGAGCGTGAACGATTTGGCTCGAAAAAAAAATAATAAAAAAATCACTTTACCGAGTGAAAGTTATAAAACAGGTGGAGACGGGTTTTCGGTCGACAAATTTGTACGAGAGAGACCAAAGTTGTTTTTTTTTTTGGATTTTTTTTTTTTCGGTTGTTTCGTCCGGTTGTTTTCGCACTCTTTCTCCGATGAAGCCGCGATTTGAAAATTTTTCGGAACCACCCAAGTCGCTGCTTGTGTGGTCGAACGTTGAGCGTGGTTAATAATGGATATTTTGTAGAACGCAAGGGGCGCGATTATCCGCACTTCTACCTCCGGTTTTATAGCGCTCGATGAGCGAGCCAAGTGCACACCGCACGCTCGAACGAATCCTGGTCCACTTCTCGAAGAGGTGAGTTTCTCGTTAGCTCAATTTTACGATCTAAGTCGAGAAGTGTAGAACCATCTCTGGATCGTACTGTTCTTCGTTTCCCCCCCCCCCCACTTTAATAATTTTTATAATTTTCAAAAAATTACGAAGGTAGGATAGAGCATGGTTTTGGGATGGGGTCGGAATCGCCAACTTCCAACCAGAAGCCTCAAAATTCCGAATTTTAATATTCCAAAACTCCAAATTCGTAAAAATTTGAGAAATTTTTTCGGGTTTTTTTGGGTTCTTTAGTTGAATTTTGAACCCTTGATTTTAAACAATTCCAGACAAACCGAAAAATTTACGAAATTTGTACTTTCGGTATCTTGAAATTTGGAATTTTGAGCCTTCTGGTCATTCGAAGTTTGGTCGACCCCGTCGTTTTTGATCGAAATCCAGGTCCGTTGTAAAGATGAACTTTTTAGATGGAATCATCTAATCGCTCGAATTAACCAGAATTTTTTACGAAAAAAAAAACGTGGTTAGGATAAATGTCTTTTTAATCTTCGTTTAAATTCGTTTCGTTTTTTTTTCTTGCAATTTTTCCAATTTATTTGGAAAAATTGCAACGCTGTTGCAATTGGAAAAATTGCAACGATGTTTTTTGCAATTTTTTTTTTGCCAATTTTTTTTTCTTGCAAAATCTTCGTTTTTTTTTCTTGCAATTTTCGTACGAATTACTAACCAACGTTCGGACACGTATAGTTGAATCTTTTTTAATGAGATCGCAGATCGTAACTCCTCCAGGATTCCATCCGACAACGTGTTATTATAATCAGTTTCTGATACCGGCGCACGAGGCGAGCTTTTTCGTTCCACGAGAGTATAGGCATTGGGGAGTATACCGGCACAAAATCCCTTGAGGATTCACAAGACGTAGAAGCTAGGATGAACCTTCGTGTCAGACTCATTAGCGTCGACTAAAAAATAGAAAATAACCGAGACTGGCAGATTGAAGTGGATACTGATCTCGGCCAATTAGGAGCCACGGTTGGTCCTATGGGAATTCCTTCTTTCCTTAATTATCCTCGAAAAATTAAAAAGGGCGACTTGAAAAATTAAAGGGCCACGTTTTTTTTTCAAAAACACGAAATTTATAAGTAAACCGTTGGATATTATCGCAAATTGAAATCCGTAGTTGATGGAATCCTCGTTCAAAGTATTGCAGCGACAAAATCTGTAAATTAGTGAATCTTCAATCGTTCATCAATACCTAGGAACTCCCATAGGGTTTTTTTACGCTTTTTTTTTTTAATGAGAGATTCTTCAGTCATGAATAAATAGATAGATAAATAGATAGATAGATAGATAGATATAGATATTTATTGGTGTATTAGAATAGGATTTGACAACCCTACATAAACCAATATGGGTATTTGCGACCATTTTATTTATTTGTTTGGGTTTATTCGTTTGGGTTCGTTTGTTTGGGTTTGTTTGGGTCAAAGATAGAGAGAAAAAAAGAGAGAACGGCGTCGCTAAATATGCCGCATGATCGCGGCCAAAGAGACACGTGGGTGGCATCGGTTCACGAAGCTCGACGAGATCGGCCGATCGAAGCCGAGGCCAATGAGACGAGGGTGATCCACGTGTGGAGAGCGTGCCACGCGTGACTACCTGCTCCATTAGCGAGAGTCGGAGAGACAAAGGAGAGAGAGACAGAGAGAGAGAGAGAGAGAGAGAGAGAGAATGATGATGATGATAAATTTTATTATGCCCTAGAATTAACTGTCGGGCAAAATCATAATCATAACAAATATTGAAAATAATACAAAAATAATACAAAAATAATACAAAAAATCTAGAAAATAATAAAAATAATACAAAAATAATACAAAAAATCTAGAAAATAATAAAACTAATACAAAAATAATTAAAGTTTACGAAAATAAGTACCATAAATAGAGTACTACAAATTAAGGAAAAAAATATTAGAGAGATAATAGAGAGAGAATAGATAATAGATAGAGAATAGATAATAGATAAGAGAGAATACATAGAGAGAATAGAGAGAATAGATAGAGAATAGATAATAGATAATAGAGAGAGAGGGGGGGGGGGGGGGGGGGGGGGGGGGGGGGGGGGGGGGGGGGGGGGGGGGGGGGGGGGGGGGGGGGGGGCTGATTGCTAGCTCATCCAGCTCAGCGAGGAAAAAGATCGTGGCTGGAGAATTCACTCTCGGAGTGGAGAGACCCAATGGGAGATCGCGTTTTATCTCATAGGAGACGAGGGATCTCGCGAGGTATTCGGACTTGTACATGAATACGTTAATTGCCGAGTGAAAAATCATTACCTCGGAGTTCGTTACAATTTGGTTCTAATGGTTAATTAAGATCGATGTTGCATTTCCGAGTAACTGTTGATGGAAGGCGAGGGAGGGGGGGGGGGTGGTTCGGAAAGTCACAGCTGATCCAAAGAATACCGGAGATCCGAGACATTCAAAGAATTCGTAAATTGGAAATGTGTCCCAGGGAGATATAAGGGTAAATACACGAAGAAAGTAGCTTAAACGTTTTGCTTTGCAAGGCTAACGCAAAAAAGTATTTCGTAAAGGTTTCCTCGCGCCAGGGAGACTCGTGTATTCAAGAGAGATCTTTTACAGCACGGTTCGAATGACCTTGCTCAGGCGTTTCTTTTTGTTTTTTTTTTATCATGGTATAAATTCACGATGTTTTTTTTTTTATCGGGAGAGAAAGACGGAGAGTGGGTAAAGAAATATTTGAGTACAACGTCGTTTGCTGACGGTATTTTGATGAGCCCGAGAGGCCCTTCTCGTCTTGAAAGACTCCTCCAGAGGGACTGAGGAATTTCTATTTGAATCAGTACGCGAAAGACGGAGTTAATGATTCCAGAAGAGCGGAAAAGTATTTCTCTCTCTGTCTATTTTTCTCTCGTGGGAGAATCGCCAGAGATAATGTTCGCTTGCAGCCCTTGTTTTCCTACGTCGAGATATCCTCGAGTGATTTGCAAAAAAAAAACGGTGACGTTTCCTTGACGGAACATGCCACCGCCCCTTTTTTAATTATTTTTTTCTTATCGTGAAATTCTTTGATCACTGAATATTATCAGTTAATAAATCATTCGCATAATTCCTTTGCTTATTATTTTTCTCGTAATAGCACGAGATTTTGTTAGTACTGAAAATCACAAATATAAAAATTAATTAATTTGTCGTGTCATTCCTGTCACGATTATTTTTCTCTTAGATTATTATTCTGCACATTTTTTCAGTACTGAATTCATACATATTATTTTTATATGATATTTTCAATTTTTATATTTATGTATTTTCGATTTATATATTTATATATTTTCGATTTATATATTTATGTATTTTCGATTTATATATTTATGTATTTTCAATTTATATATTTATATATTTCCAATTTATATATTTATATATTTCCAATTTATATATTTATATATATTTCAATTTATATATATTTATATACTTCCAATTCATATATTTTTCCCCAAAAAGTAAAAAAAAAAAGTTTCTGGCAAAAAAATACAGTTTTCTGTGCTCGACTGATCCACATCAGGGTTTTGCCATTCTCAGCGTGTGTAACATTTGCAAAAATAGTGAACCGAGTGGGACACAACGGATGCATCAGAGCGGCTCAGAGCGGGCCATTTTTCTGCGTCAACATGCCCGGAATACTCGACACGTGGTAGCCTCCACAAATTTGTATATGCCAAGCGTGTAAACCTACCGTGAGCTTGGCATAATGAAAATATCTCTCAGGTGTTCACTCCCCCCCCCTGCTGCTGTCGCACTCGAAATAAATACGAGTTTGCTGGGGTATGTATAATGGTGACGTCATCGTGTTAGTATTGCCGTGGCTTGATTGACGAAGGGGCGCATTTTGCCTTGTTTTGCGTAGGGAAGGGTTTGTTTGGGTTTGTTTGGGTTTACAGCCAAAACGAATATTTCGTTTTAGCGACAATCCGACGTTTAAACGACAAATCCACTATTTAATTCGCATTGAACTCTCCATTTCTAGGGAAAAATGTCGAAAAAATATTCTAGAAAGGTTTTTGGCATTGTCGAAGTCTGATTTTGAATTTTTGGCAAAATTTCGGGCATATTTGTGATCAGCAGAAAATTTCCGATTAAATAGACCCTCGTAAGAGTTGAAAAACGGAAAAAAAATTTTTCGTCTTCCCTGGCCACTTTTCCAGAATCTCAAAAATCACGAAATTTCAAAAGGTCGTAGGGTGAGCTTCTTATTACCTATGGAGATTTATTTGGTGGGTTTGGAAAAGGTTTTTGCCTGACTTAAATAATCGCGTTGGATTCAGATCGATATCTCTTATAGTTTGCCTGGAAAGTCCACTTGAAAAATGGCAAAAAAAGAGGCAAAGGGGTATGTATGGAAAAATTGGCAAAAATCGATGGTCCAACTTTGAAATTCTGCAAAAAAT
>JAPYZJ010004356.1:0-14361 GCA_030522765.1 Ophioninae sp. B BG-2022a | reverse complement strand
TTCGTGAAATGTTGCTATAGTGAATTGAAATGTTATTGTCATTTCATATGTGTTAAATACAACAATTGCGGCAATATAGGTAAGTAATTCTCGAATTTATAATCTCATAGTTTAATTTTATGTATTTAATCTTTTCATTATTATTTAAAAAGTAGCCTCGGTGGACGAGAGCAGTAATGATAGGTTATGTTAGAATTGACTAAAAGGTAATGAAGATTCATATTTAGATGAAATGGCTATTTCATGGCTAAGATTTAATGGCTATATCAAACATTATTAGTGTTTGATTAATTAATTTGATAAAATATCGACGATGTTTTTGCAGAACCGTGAACGATCAAATTATGACAGATCAACCTGATGAACCTATGGATCTCACAGATCTCCCACCAACTTCAACGAGCAACGTGACGGAAGATGCTGCTGTATCAACGTCGAGTTGATACAGCGATAAACATATTTCAATTGTGTGGGCAAATAAATGTTAATTATTAATGAACTTTAATTTGATTTTCATTCCACTGCTTATGTGTATTATACTACTGTAATGTTTGACGTTGTCACGTGAAACTACCGTATGTAAACCGACTTTACAGACAACCAATCGGGTTTTTCAATTGATGCACTTTTGGCCGCCAAAAATGCCATTTAAATGACTGGAGGAAAGTACAGGAAAAGATTCTGTTCCTCTTTTGTTGGAGGACCACACATTTGATGATTTTTTTGGGAGGGCCCTTGAAGAATGAAGTGGAGTTTCTTTGGGTTAAGCTTGGAAATGTACTGGATCTTTTATTTTTTCGATTGATGCACTTTTGACCCCCAAAAATGCCATTCAAATGACTGGAGGAGAGACAGGAAAAGGTTCTGTTTCCCTTTTGTTGGAGGACCACACATCAGAGAAGAATACAATTTCTCTTGGGTAGAGTCGATCTCTCGAAATGATCCAGTAGTGTTGGTAGGAGTTTTCGTATCGAGTGGCCACTAAAGGAATTCACGTATCTTCCGGTTCTTGGCTTTTGCAGGATCAGCTTCGAACCCGATCGAAGTAGAACTCTTTTTCCCTGTACCATTTCAGTATTCCCAGCTATATCAGCCACGTAAGACATTCGGGGAGAATAAACGAAAAATCCAGAATAGAAGGGATGGAGAGTGTGGGTGGACCTTGCGCAGGGTCGAAACGTGGTCCGATTCCGTCATCGTCTTGTCCAGTCACCAAAGTCACGTACCACGAGTGGAAACTCCCGGCCACCCATCCCCAACAATAGTCCTTCTCCACCTTCTCCCCTCGTGGATTACTCCCAGAAAGAACCCGATTGGCACTTCGGCGCACCGGTTACCGCTCTACGTAAATTACAATCGCTACGTTGCGCCAATTTCTCGTTTCCGCAAAACCCCATCTTTCTTCGTCCTCGAACGTTGACCCCACCGGACCCCATTTACTGCAATGATATTCGGGTCAGTGCAACTCGGTCGAGACGACTCGCCAAATTGCCACCACCCTCTGGCTAGCTTCCTTGGACCTAGCTAAAGTGGACTTTGCGAATGGCGAACTAATCAGGGATTCGATTGATCCGGAAATTGTTGCTTCTACGCCTTCCACCTCGACTTTGGACAATTGACGTTCTAGCTTCATGGGAGATATATTTGTACCCGTCGTGATGCAAGCACGAAAGAATCCTATTGGGGGTAATGGCTGAACGAACGAAAACGTCTGGGGTATCAAATATATCCCCGAACTTCCGAATTTTTTTTGGACTCATGATCAATACTTTTGTAAATGTATTTCACTGCATTTTATTCCTACGTCCATGGGGAGTGAATATCAATTTTTTTTATTTAAAAAAAATTCAAAATGGCCGCTCTAGGTTCCGTCAAATAAAAGCACGAGGTGTTTTGGGCTGCACAGTCTTGCCTGTTTATCCAACTCTAAAACAAGTTGAGTATGTTTGGGTTGAATCAATTTCGGGAGGTCATTTTTAATCTTTCTAAAAATCATCGGAAACCAAAATGGCAGCTGTTTAAATGACGTAATAAAAGAGAGAAAATTGAATTTAGTATTCACGAAGAGTAAGCCTGTTTTAAACGAGGGTTGGGTTCGGTGGGATCAAATGCCGGAGGCCAGAATTCGCTATCGGTGTCCCATGCACATTTGTAGTCCCTGGCTGACTCCATTCTGGGTGTTCCCAGGGGGGTTAGGCTTTGATTTAGCGGATGGTCGGTTCTTGCGTGTTGGGAGAGATTGGGAGTGCTTCTCTTTATCTTAATACCGTATGGAGAATCCAGGATTGGCGCGGTGCTTTTGCCAAGGCTGATGTCACATTGACCACCGTTGGGTGTACACGCGGGTACGGTACCGTAATTCTCGGTGACCGTCCAGTTTCCAGCATTGGATGGGGACAGGCTATCATACAGAGTAAAAGGATGGTGGTCTCTGTACCAGCGAGCATTCAGAATCGTCCATTGTTGCCGAGGGAACAAATAGCTTCCTGATGTCCCTATCCATTCAACCTTGGTCCGGTTTGCCTCAATGGACCATTCCCGATCCTCTCGTTTCCTCCCTCCGCGTCATTCCACTTCTGGTCCCCTGACTGGGATAGCTGATGTTTCCTCTTTCCTTTTCGATCCTTTTCCTGCCAATGTAGGCCTGGCGCCGCCTCGACAGGATCAACCTACTCAACGAAATTGGATGTTCAACTCTTTGCCACGTATCCGTATACGTTTAACCGGTAATTGCTCAGGGAAGACACCGTTGTGCGATTGGTATTCGGCCGGTCTTCGGAGACCGTATTCCGATTACCCAGTATGGCTTCATGACCCAATATTGGGGTTGATGGTTACAAGTCGTAGCAGGGTAGCTCACGTTCCCTGGAAACCTCACTGGTCGGGCAGGACCAGGGCTTCCAGTTCTGTAATTCGCTGGTTCAAGATCCGCAGAACGTAGCGACAGATGTGGTATTGGTATTCTACTTTTGAGTCCGTTTCATACAGATTTCGTATCAATTTCATAATGATTTCATATAAATTTCATGTAAAATTCACATAGATTTCATGATGATTTCATATGAAAGTCACATAGATTTCACAATGATTTTAGATAAATTTCATAAAGAATTCCTATAAATATCATATGAATTTCATACGAATTTCATATAAATTTCACATGAATTGCATATAGATTTCATACGAATTTCATATAAATTTCATATAGATTTCATATAAATTTCATATAGATTTCATACGAATTTCATACGAATTTCATATGAATTTCACACGAATTTCATATAAGTTTCAGATGAATTTCATATAGATTTCATACAATTTTCATACGAATTTCATATGAGTTTCATACAAATTTCATATGAATTTCATATAGATTTCATACGAATTTCATATAAATTTTATATGAATTTCATAACATTTCATACAAATTTCTGCCGCGCCGTAAACATTGACCTGTCGAGAAAAAGTTTCAAGGATATTTCGAAGGTCTTTTCGAGATGTTATGAGAATTTCAGTAAAAAATGCAAACTTCCAAAAGTTAAATGTCGCGAATGAATCTCGAGTGGATTTCGGGTGTCTGAAATCCGGGAAAAGAAATTTCGGAGGTATAAAGGGTGACTCATCGCTGGAAGTTTGGACGTAAGATCCGGTAGGTTTTTGTAGCGAGGTCCGATACGGCGTTCTTTACAGATAGGCAGCTTATTTCGTGGCGTTTTCCGGTAAGACATGGGTACAGTAGAAAACGTACGTGCACTCGTGGAAGCCAAGGTAGATTTCCCAGGTCTCCGAGGCTCCAGTCACGTGGAGGTTTAATCCCAGGCAATAAACTGGCCCGTCGCTCCTAACCCAACCATGGCCCAGCGCGGAGCTCGGTAACTGCGTCACTATCCGTTTACCCTGGTCGTTCCATCAACCATTTTCTTCGCCGGGGTGTCAGACACCCCCGCCGGGGTTCCAACCATTTCTGACCATTCCTGCCACCTCTCTAGGTCGCCCTCAACCATCACTCGACAACCCGAACAAACCCAAACAAACTATGAATTTGAAAAAATTATTTTAAAAAAATAGTAAAAGTCGGAATTCTTTTGTTAATTATTCTTCTTAATTTAATATTGTTTTTATTTTTTTTAATTTTATACAAATTTTGTAATTTCATGAAATTATAACATTTAGAAAGTCATAAAAAATATGAATTTATATTTAAAAAATAGTATCAATCGATATTTTTTCGTTACTTATTCTTGTTAATTTAATATTGTTATTATACTTTTTGATTTTATAAACATTTTATAATTCCATGAAATTATAACATTTAAAAAATTATAATATGAAATTATTTAAAAAAATAGTAAAAATCGAAATGTTTTCGTTAATTATTCTTATTAACTTGATATTGTTGTTATTCTTGTTAGTTTTATAAAACTTGTATAATTTCATGAAATGATGAAATAAATTTGTTTATTGGCCGAGTTATTGACGATGAGAACTGTCATTGACCAAGCGAAAGAACATTATTGCTCGAAGAAACGTTGGAAAAATGTAATAGCCCCTTTGAACGCCCGGTTCTTTTGATGTCCCCATCCGGAGTGATGGTCGACACGAAACGATCATGGAAAACTAATGTCCAATTTCTCGGTCTGTTGGTACGATGTTACTAACCTGTACAGATGGAATCCACTATGTCACCTTCATTCCCTTCACATCTCACCTTATTGTTCCTCGTCAAAGCCCCGTGTGACGAAACTCGCTGGAAAAATGAAAGCGTTTATCCGCAACTCTCGTTTACTCACTTTTTTATGGCTTAGCTGGTTCCTTGCTCTCGTACTTTCCTCGATCACTCATTGCCACTCTGTTTCTTGTCAACTCCATCCTTTCAATTGGCTTGACGTTATAATCCCTGCAATGCAACGAATTTTTTCAAATTTTCATTTTTTATATCGATTTTATTATCAAAATTACATTTTTTGGAAATTCAGGCTGGATATCGATCAATTAAATATTTTCAAATAAAATTAAGTCATTTTTGAGAAGGAACAGCATTTTTGACGAATTTTTGAGTCGAAAGGAAATTTATTAAAAAATGTTTATTCTGAAAATAAAATTAAATGAGTTTTTTGGAAGAAACACCATTTTTGAAGAATTTTTGGGCCGAAAAGAAACGTATTGAAAAACTTACTTATTAATTAATTAAAATACTTATTACTTGGACTTATTCATTAAAAAACTTTATTAAACCCAAACAAATCGAAACCACATTTTTGACGAATTTTTGGGCTGAAAAGAAATTTATTAAAAAATAAACTTTGAAAAGTACGAAAAAGTCGATTTTTGTTGTGTTTAGATGTTGGAGGTTTCGAATCGAAGATAATTAAAATTATCGTATCATCATTTTTTGATCGAAAATAAATCAGTAAAAAAAATAAAGTTTGGAAAGTGAAGAAAAACCTGATTTTCTTTATTTTCGAAAGATGGAAGTTTCAATTCAATTGTGCCAATATTGTCAATCAATCGTCATCAAAATCATTGCTTGGAGACAATTTTTTCATTGGGGTTTTTCATCTCCTGATGTTTTCCATTCCATTTTTATTCCTCCACCTTTTTTCCATTTGTGGGTCTCGATTGATGATCGTAGACTTCCAGGCTCGTGCTCTGGTGGCCACGTACGAGACTGTCTTTTGGATTCTTTTGAAGGGATGGTCTCACGTGGCTGTTCTGTAGAAACGAGACGAACGTATCTAATTTCCAAGGAATGTTGGCCTGTCGTTTGTCACGTCAGGTTTCGCGTCGGCATCCCTTAATTCACCGGATATACTGTCAGGTCATTCCTTACGGTCCACCCTTGGAGTCTCGCTGATGTCGGACCACCTGCCATCATTATCCTCACCTTTCTTCAACCTCAACACTTTTTTTTTTCCATCATCTCTTTTTCCTCTTTTTTTCCTCCCCCTTCCCCCCCCCCTCTCTCTCTCTTATCGTAGAAATAATGAAAGCTTTTATTTCATTTCTCGCGCTTTCATTTCGCGAGAGACTGCTGCCAAGCAATACTAGCCGGATATTGCGACGAAAAGCTCACCCGAGCATTAATATACGCCATTGCTTCGTTTTTTTCTTTTTTTTTTTCTTCTTTTTTTTTTATGCCCCAACCTATATTTACTTTATAGAATGTAAAAGAGTATTTTCATATTTCGTCCTGGCGTAGAACCTCCATCTGGGACTCCTCCAACCGTCCCCGTTCGGAAAAAAAACATTTTATAGGTATATCGAGCTTGCACAGCTTTCACTTACTTTATTTCTATTCCAATAGCTATTTCCAGCTGAGATCGAACCATGGAATATTCATTTTACAAGATTGGGGAAAACTAGACTTTTTTTTTTGGGTTTTGAAAATCAATTTTGGGTTTTTAGGCTGGAGATCGTGAAATGAAGATTTTGAAAAATAGCAGCGTTGTTTTTTGAGTGAATAAAAATTTTGTTAAATTTGTGGGGCGATAATAATGAGCCAAAGAGTGACATTTGTCTTTTTGGAGATTACTTGGTGATGGTAATATCGATGATTCAACGATGTCCAATTAAGGCTCGAATGGCAGTTTTTTTCCTCATTTGATGACCAGAATGCCCTCTTTTTTATATTCAACAAAAGGAACTGGATTTCAGGATGGTTTTTTTTCTTTGATGCCTAGAAAGCTTAGCAATCTCAAACGTGATTGCTGATGGAAGTTCGTTTGTCTTTGTGGACGCAGAATCCACTTAGGTACCATTTCCGGTCTTCAATCTTCGTTGATTCGAGAAAGGAGTGGAAAAACTGAAGTTTTTGTGTGTTGGGTGACCGGTACGACTAGGACTCGTATAGACCAACCGGATACAGATATGAAACCCGCGAACATTGTCCGGACCACTTACGACCCCAACTTTATGCCGAAAGGCCTGAGGGTACCAAATTTTCCAGATAAGCGTTTCTCGACTCCAGGCTTCTCGGGGTACACGACTGAGTCGTTCTCTACCTTGGAGAAACTCGTCCCTCGTAAAATTTCAATTTGCCGGAAATTTGAGAGCGTCGTTGACTTCCGGCGTTGTTTTTCAGTTTTTTTTATTTTATTTTTATTTTTTGTATTGGAGTTTGATAGAAACTACCCATCTTCCTGTTGGATTAGATGGATGAGTGTTTTTGCATAGATATTTTATGGGTCGTAGGTCTTTTTGTTCTCTGGGCGAACAAAAACTGAAATGAAATTGAAAATTTGAAATTTCCTGGGGTCATTCCTGATAGTACGGCCGCTGAGGGATTTTGGGTACTTGAGGAGGGAAGGCTATTTGCAAGGTCGAAAATTATGGGTTTCTCATGATTTTTTTTATTTTCATCATTTGTAAGGTCGAAAATAATTTTTTTAATTCTTTGTCTCTATACGCAAGGTCGAAAATGATTTTCTTTTCACTATTTGCAAGGTGGGAAATGATTTTTTATTTTCACCATTTACAAGGTCGAAACTGATTTTTTTTATTTTTTATTTTCACCATTTGCAAGGTCGAAAATAATTTGTAATGATTTTTTATTTTCACCATTTTCAAGGTCGTAAATGATTTTTTATGATTTTTTATTTTCACTATTTGCAAGGTCGAAACTGATTTTTTATGATTTTTTTATTTTCACCATTTTCAAGGTCGTAAATAATTTTTTATGATTTTTTATTTTCACCATTTACAAGGTCGAAAATTATGGGTTTCTTATCACGGATTTTTTCATAAGAATAATACATTTTCCATTGTAACCCAAACAAACCCAAACTTAATGATTTTAATGTTTTACCAGATAATAAGCAATTTCAGCCCCATTCAAATCTTCAGCTTCCAATAAATTCAAGGTTGTAAAAAAGGGTCGATTTTTCAAATTTGTAAATGGTCTTAAGGGTTCGTTAAGGGCTTGATAGAAAGCCATTTGTGAAAAGCCAACATTCCGTGTAGCGAGTTAAACGACGCGTGTATATCTTTGTCCTTTTTTTTGCTCCTCTTTTATGTACGTCTCGGTACAAGGAATTTTGTTGATTGGATCCTCTTTTGCCGGGGTCTTTTCTCGATCGAGGAAACTCATTCTGTATGTAATCGTGGCTTGGTATCCTCAATGGCGCTGATATATCTTTGAACATTTTTCCGTTCATCGGTCTCGTACACTTCCTTCTCTTCTAATTTGCGAGATCGAGTCTTCTTTCTACCTCGGATCTTCAACGACCTTGCCCTATCCATCCAAACTCCCTTTGGCTTCTTTCTCAGCGGACATTCTCGTGAGGGACTTTAAAATTGGGATCACGTCGCGTCGTTTCATTTCTTCCTGCTGTATGGCTCGATTGGCCAACTCAGACGGTCCTGTTATTCCAACCCCCTTAAACCCCCCCCCCCCCCTTTCCACCGATCTGATATCACTCTGCCCAATCCTCGACTTTCACGTTCCTTCAGGAATCCACCAGCTTCCCAATGTCAGCCATTTCGGGACTGATGATTTCAGTGAAAAATATTAGCTTCTGGAATTGAAAAAATGGTTTTTTTTTTGTTATCTTCTTTCAAACGGTCCTAAACCTGCTGGAATGGTCTTGAGGGTCTTCAGGTTCTTGTGCTTTTTGACCACGTACCGTCGATTCGCTCTATCCGGTGGAGACTCGATTTTCCCTTCAATCGCTGTTTCAATGAACAGGCTATTGGCGAGCTGGGGGCTGGGAGCAATTGATGGCTGATCTGGAAAGAACTATCCATTGAGTTGTTGAAAGAAATCCAGAGGAACCTAGGTTGAGAAAGCATAAGGGCAGATAAATGATTCTTCAGAAACGACACCGAACTGAGAAACTACCGAATTGGATACTCCATCAAACTTCAAGAATTGTCGAATCAGAAACTCCATTTTTGAAGAACTGCTTCATACGAATCCAAAGAGTGACTCATTGGACACTCCACTAAGTACAAAGAACTGCCTCAATGGAAATTCCACTAAACTCAAAGATCTACTTCATCAGAAACTCCACCATTTCAAAGAACTGCCTCAAGAAAAACGCAAAAAACTGTCCCATCAGAAACTCCACCAAAGTGACGAAGCCTGCTCGACTGGAGATCCCAGGGACCCCAATCAGCTTTGGTAATTTTGTGGTCAAGAAGGACGAAGCAGATTAGGATGTCCAAAGGCAGAACGTCACGTATTTGATCGCTGGAAAATTCGGCGTCGAGCGACACATCCGGCTGGTGGACAATAGTGGTCCGTTTAATTCGGTAACTCAATCTTTGTCAAGCAAATCAATTTATCGTCTCGGTGTACAGAGAGATCGAGAGAGAGAGGGGAACCCCATCAGTTTGCTGCGCCATCGCACTTTGCCTTCAACCCTTTCGATCGTGGATGGCAAGGGCCCTTTCTGGTGCAAACCTTCCCTCACTCCTCTTCATTCCACCGACTACCTCATTTAACTCTTTGGACTCTTCAGACACCTCTCTCGCTCCCCTTTTGGTACTTCTCTCTTCAGCTTCCATTCCAACGCCCTTTACATCCCTTTTTGTCCCTTTTAAGGTCCTAGGATCCCTGGTAACGTAAACTGCCAGTCCGCAGGACGAGGCGTCTGTAGTTTTCCCAGCAGCATTAGTCGCTGGTAATCCTCGTCTAATCAGACCTCCTGGGGCATAGGCATTGACCTCCATCGCTCTTTCATTCAACCTCCCTTTTTTTTACTATCCGGAGGCTAGCCTCCATGTTTCTTTCGACTGGGTGATTGAATAATGAGGCACCTGTCAGCCCAATGACTGCTGGAGTCATTTACCTTGCGCAGGGTCCGTAATCGAATTAGAAGTGTTTACTTTCTGTTTGGGTTTGTTTAGGTTTGTTGGAGTTTCACAGATCAATCATTGGGATCAATCTTTGTGGTCTGATACAGAGTATTGTGAAGGTAGGGTTCGATGGTGTTGATTTCTAGACCCCTCTAAGCTTCTGCAAGCTGTAGACACCTTCAGCATTCTTGGGCCAGTCAACTTTGCAGTTTAGTCGTTATGATGACAGAAGTGGTTAGAGTTTTTGATGTTTAGATTTTATTGGCTTCTTTGATCTGTAAAAGTTTGTTTGGGTTTGTTTGGGTTTGAGAAAAAGGGTTTTAAACGGTGTTTTAGGTCAACATTTGTGACACCAATTGCTACAATGGATGTTTTTATGGTTTTTGATGATACGAACTTTATATCAGGGTTCATTAGGCAATCTTGAGGTCAGTGTTTTTTGGATTGGGGTTCAGTTTTGACTGGCCATATTTTGGGAAGCAGTTTTTTTTTGGACACAGCTTTGAATTAGCTGGTAGTTTAATCAGGATATGTCATCCAATCAGGATATTGGAGTTTCAAGATTATTTGCAGATGTTGATTCTATTGGGGGGGGTTCTTATCGGAATTACAGTCAACTGGCATGACCAATCATTGGCTCTTCTTCGTCTTCTTCTTTTTTCTTGTTTCTCTTTGTTCTCGTTTGTATCGTTCAATGAGGAAGCCTGTCAAAAAAGAAAGTTGCCATCTCATAGATGAGCAGTTTCCAACCTTGAAGAAAAATCAGCTGAGATGTTGAAGAACTTCGGTATGATTTACGAGGCTGAAAATTAACGAGGGAATCTTCGATCTTCGAAAGAGCTGGTCTTCCAAGTTCTCTCTCGTTTTGTTACCAAGTCCCATGGTGGAGTAGTCAAGAAGCAACTTGCATAATCGTCCTGACGCAGCGTCTTTTCAGTTTTCAGCTTCGTAAGGATCCTCCCACATTTCTCAACGTAAATACATCGCGGTTTGAGGAAATTTCATATTTTGCGAAACCTGAAGGCATCATGGTCAATCTTGATCTTGGGTTGATGGTAATTTCCATCATTGATGGTGATTTCCACAACTGATGAAATTTGGGGTTGGAAATCATCAAGGATGATACCTTTCATCCCTCGAGTCAAAATTTCATCAAATTTGGGTTTGTTTGGGTTTCCTACCACAATTTTTATTAAATTTGGGTTCGTTTGGGTTTCTTACCACATTTTTCATCGAACTTGGGTTTGTTTGGGTTCCCAACCCCAAATTCCAATAAATTTGGGTTTCTTTGACTTGCCAATCCCAAATTCCATCAAATTTGAGTTTGTTTGGGTTTCATACCACAAATTTCATCAAACTTGGGTTTGTTTGGGTTTCCAAATCCAAATTTCAACAAATTTGGGTTTCTTTGGGTGTCCAACTCCAAATTTCATCAAAATACGGGTTGGAATTTAACGATCGAAAAAACATTTTTCTTCTCATAAAAAATATTTTCCCCATTTGGGCCAACAAATACCACAAAAAAAAAATGCAAAAATCATCTATGAATCGAAATCGTGAATGAATCGTCGAGGTGGTCTGGAGAAACAGAAACGCGGACAAAGGGCATTATTTTTTATCGATGCCTGGGTTGATGGTTGTTCTTTTTTATGTTTTTTTTTTAACAGAAGGGTTTATCCCTTCCCTCTCCAGATGGAGTACATCGAAAATCGTTCTGCAGTGAAATGCAATATGGAGAGTCACCAGACACTTTCTTCTTTCAACCCAAACCCTTTCTCGTCTTTCCTATTCTCTCCCTCTCTCTCTCTCTCTCCCTTTTTCTTTCCCTATCTTCTTCTCGCCCTTGGACACCCTTCTATCCGAGTTGACGCTGGGGGATAAGCCCCGGGCAATTACGACAGTTAACTCGCAAAAGCGGCCGAGACCACCGCACCCCAATAAGCCCGTTGATTGTCTCGAGTTATCCCGGTTACTCCCGCAGGAGTTTTGGATACGTAGCGAGAGAGAAAGAGAGAGGAAGAGAGAGATGATGATGATGATGATATAATTTATTATGCCCTAGTCTTAGACTTTCGAAAAAAAAAAGAAGTAACAAAAATAACGTAGAAACTTAAACATAACTTAAAATTAATATACACGAAGAAAATAATAATAATTATAATGACAAAAAATATCAATAAAATGATAATAAAAATAATAGCCAGAATAGCGGTGATAATAATTAAAAATAACAATAATAATAATGATAAGAGAGAGAGAGAGAGAGAGGGGGGGTTGAAATGAGAGAATAAGAGATAAGGGTCGCTGTGACGGGGGGGGGGGATGAAAAGGGAAGGGTTTTGATTGATTGATTAATTCATGGGTCTTTTGTCCCTCAATTATATTTTTCATCCGGAAGCCAACAAGAGGAGTCCAAGAGGAGGGTTGAAAAAATGCAAAATTTTCAAATAATATTATTATAAAATATATAATGTAATATTAATAAAAAATAAATATAATATTAAAGAAATATAATATTAAAAATATAATATTAAAGAAATATAATATTAATATTATTATTATAAAAGTACTCGTACATTTGTAATCCGTTTGATTAATTACATAACAATCATTACTTACAATAGTGATAATAAGTTTGTGTCAGTCAGACAGCCAAATTGTAATTTATATGTTAATAAATAAATTTGACGTTTTTAAAAACTTATTAACAATAGTTTGATAATTGAACGATTACATAATAATGAACTGCACGTAGAACAAAAAACAAAACGAAACAAAAAAAAACGAAAAATTGTGATAACGATACAAAACATTGCTATTGTTTATATAAGCCATGGATAATAATAAAGAACAATGCTGTTATTAATACTAAAAATAAATTATGACAAAAACAATGTTAACATTCAAATAAGCAATCAATAATGAAAAAAGCAACGCTGATATTTCCATAAAAAATAAATAATCCAATAAACAACGCTATTATTTATATAAAAAATCATTAATTTAGAAAACAACGCCATTATTTCTATAAAAAATAAATAATCTAAAAAACAATACTATTATTTATATAAAAAATAAATAATCTAAAAAATGCTATTATTTATATAAAAAATCAATAATCTAATAAACGAAGATATTATTTATCTAAGCAATAAATAATGATGAAAATAAATGTTTATACAGGCAATATAGAAACATAGAAAAATAGGGGTAGTTCGTGATCAGCCGAATCTATACGTAACCCCCTTCCTCCATTGGAAAAGCTCAATCCTTTTCTCGATACGCTTTTGTGTACAATTCCGTAACAGGTTTACCCTCGGGATCACCTGAGTTCACGTTTTCCCTCATTTCCTTCGTACTCATATCCGTGCTTGCGAGCAGCCCCCCCCCCCCACCCCTTTTCGCCGTCATTCTCACGAATTGGCTTTTACGAGAAACAATGTCAATGTGGAAGGATAATTGTTTTGACAAACCATCGACGTACGACTATACCCGAGGGAATACATCCGTCAAAGCCATTTTATCTCACTGACAGTGATAGCACGTCAAGTCGTGATACTGCCTCGTATATTTAGAGGGGTGGAACCAGGGACGAGAATTGACGACAGGGATAATGAAATTTTCATTCATCGACTGAAACTTCTACCCCTTGGCCAACCGTGAACGAAGCGAAGATCCAATACTCTAATTGGAGGCTCGTTTTCCTCGATAACGATAAAAAGTTTATTAAAATCGAAAAAAAACGAAAAAATATGAAATGAAAAAATAAAAATTTGAGTGAAAAAGTAATGGATATGTTGTAGGAAAACGGTTTGAAAAAATAAATATTATTTATAGTTTTTTTTTTAAGTCGAAATAAGATAAAAGGTATTTTGTAATTATTAATAAATAAAATAAATAAAATAGTGATAATGAAATAAAACAAAAAATTAAACGTTTGTACACAAAAGTTTCATTATGAAGACAAACAATACAAAAGTAAACATTAAAATAAAAATCTAATAACACCAAAAACCAAAAATAAATCGAAAAAATAACATTTCCAAGTATTCCGAAAAATTGTATTTTCTCTCGATCACAGCACGATTTATTTCGTTTTCAGTATCTCCTAAATAAAACGTTAAGGCCGTAAAAATAAAAATCTATACCCAAGCTCATCACGTATAAAAAAACTTTTTTAAAGTTTAAAAATTAAACAAAAATTAAAAAATTAAAATAAACAAAAAAATCATTCACCAAAAACCAAATTTTTCCTCGACACCACCCATTCCACTTTCAAGCTCCTAACCATCCTCTCCCACCGCCAATAAATAAAATCCTAACGAGAGTTTTATCTACCCTCGTCGAGCACCAAAAAAAAAAAAAAAAAAGAAAACGAACGTTCGTCTTAGCAATTTTCGTCTCACACACCAACCTCGTGAAAACGGACTTTTATAGGAGATGATGTGTGTCTCATCGTATTTATTGGTGGATCGATGGGGCTCGTTGGATTTACGATAATCGGACTATAATGCGATGTATAGGAAGGAAAGGGCTTTGGGGGGGGGGGGGGGGGGGGTGCCGTCG
>JAPYZJ010004355.1:0-27748 GCA_030522765.1 Ophioninae sp. B BG-2022a | reverse complement strand
TAATCGCAACTACAAATTAATGCAAAAAACATTGTTAATTTAATAAAATAAGTTAAGTTTTAGTGAGTCATGGTTCACAAAAATATTGTTAGTTAACTTAGACACTTCATTTTGAAAAAAATCTGTACTACACTACCCTTGGCAAGTTATTCCAAAAAAATGGCGCATTTAATCAAGATTTCAAAATGGTGCAACACTTGCCACTTTTCTTGCCATTAAAAATTTTATTTCTTATTTTTTTTCGAATTGAGCGCATTTCAAAAATAATAATTGATACTTTTTTGTATTAACAAATCGGGGTCTCGAGTGTCTGTAATGAACAAAAGTTATAGAATGAGATAGATAGTGACGATAGACGAAAAATGTCTATTATCGCTCAACTGAGTGATAAGGAATTTTTTATTTTTATTTTTTCCAGTACTGGTGTAACTCGGCCTTTTATCCGGTCCCAGATTATCGTTGAGTTTTGGGACACCCTGTATATATATGAAGATACGTGTGTACCAAATCTGAAATTCGAGGACGGATCGCTCTATTATACCGATCGCCCCGGTATGACGCGAGAGGAATTACATTCTGACCTCTGTTAACATATCAAAGGATTGTGGATACGTATACTCGGGTTATATATACGTCTTTATTCATGGACAACGATGCCGTCTCCTGGCTATTATGACAAATGTCTTTTTCTTTTTGCCATCCCGTACAATCCGAGAAATACTACGCACGACTGAGAGTCCAGTTGAGATTCCTTGGACCAACACCATATGGCTGAGCCTATATCCTTTCGATCTTTTGTAAATGTTGCGCGTCGATCGAAAAAAAGTTTTTATTTTCGAATCAGCGAGCCGTAATCGTAAAACCGAGCGGTCCGCTCGTGTATATTGCGACAATTGGAATCGACTATTATCGCGTGTGACGATTCGTTCGTTCTGAAAAAAAAATCGGCTAAGTGCGAGTCGGACTCGCCCATGAAGGGTTCCGTAGCAGCAAGTAACATAATATAAAAGATCGATGTTTTATAAAAACTATCCCAGTTATGGGTAGAATAAGCAGTTTTCGTTTTCGTTAAGTGTCTTTAAATAATGTGTATAAAGGGTGTAACCCTTAATACACATTATTTACGATTACGATTTATGACGTATTGAAAAAAACTCCTTACAAGATCTCGTTCAAACCAATTTTCGGTGGAAGTTTGCACAGTAATGTACATCATATATTTTTTTTAATTTTATCATTCTCTTATTTTAGAAGTTACAGGGGGGGGGGGGACACATTTTACCACTTTGGAAGCGTCTCTCGCGCAAACTATTCAGTTTAGAAAAAAATGATGTTAGAAACTTCGATATCATTTTTAAAGACCTATCCATAAATACCTCACACGTATGGGTATGATGAAAAAAAAATCTTTGAGTTTCAGTTTTAAGTATGGGGGACCCCCTTAACAATTTTTTCTTTCTATTTTTGTATGAAAATCTTAATGCGGCTCACGCTATACATCTACTCACCAAGTTTCAACAGTATAGCTCTTATAGTTTCGGAAAAAAGTGGCTGTGACATACGGACGGAGAGACAGACAGATATGACGAATCTATAAGGGTTCCGTTTTTGCCATTTGGCTACGGAACCCTAAAAACGAGACTCTGCTTCAAAATTATTCTTGCGTGTGCAATAACGAATGCACTTTTTCATCGGGAAAATGTAATGATTTGAAAAATCTGTAAACCATGATAAAACTTAATAACTATCGAATGTTCTCCCCGATTGACAAGAAAGATTAAAATGACGTTTAGAATGATGGCTAGGACATATTGGTCTCGCGTGAAGGTCCAATTGAATTCCTGCGACAATTTCCGATCGAATAACTCAACGATTTTTATTAATTGCTTTATATCTCAGTACCATCAAAAAAGCCAAATGGGTTTGCCATTTTTTCTGAATAGAAAATGATTGCTCAGCAGTATTGTTACAAGTATCCACGTGTACATCCAACATTGAACATTCAATGTTACGTGCTTGTATTTCGATACATTTTTCCATCTCTGTTTTTTAATGCTGCTGGTATGATTGATAATGTGCCTTCATCATCATTACACATCCAATTCCTACTCTCTCAAAAAAAAGCTGCATAGAAAAATCCTAAAGAATCTAGTATCACGAAAATGCCTTTTCCTCTAGTTTGTTCATGGAAGATTTTGAGGTTTCGTCACGGAAGTTTGTTCCAAAAATAATGGGGTCTTTTTTTCATCGGGAACGAAAATGCAGTTGGACCAAATAAATCGTGAGGAATCGTGTAACCTCGTGAAAAAAACGATGAAAAAAACTTGCCTAGGATACACGTGTTACGTGTTACCTTCGTACCTACGAGAAACACCCACCCACAATTCCATTGTCGTATCTACGTAGGTATGCAAGATACGTTTCTTGGTATAAAGAGTTGGAAGAGGTTGGAATACATATGCAGGTGCTGGCGTCGAATCACTCTTGTATTACGAGGCGTTCCACAGCCCATCCATCAACGAATTATACACGTACTCGTTGCGACATTCTTCGTACATGGACTTCGGCACGTGAAACCGTTTCGAGACAATTCCAGTTGTTCCATGATCCTCCACCGTCATATTTTTCTCGTCGTTGTCACTCGTCTCTGCTTCTTATTTTCGACACCAATTTTTTTTTCTTCGTTATCACGAAAACGAAGAAAAAGTAACAAAATGATAAAACGTCTCTGTTTTAACCCGTTAGGGACTGAGTTGTTGAAATTCAAATTTTGTTTTTTTATCTTTATATTTGGGTTGAATGATGACCAGTTGGTATGATGATGACAAGAAAAATTAAAAATCTCCCGATTTTGAGTTTTAGACTGTTGCCATATGGCAATGCTAGGTTTGTGGTTTTTGATGTATGATCCGTAAATTAGATTGACTACTCACATGGCAACGTTAGTCTTTAATGGATTAATTGGCTTTCAAACAAAAATAGAAAACTAGATATTTCAACGATATTCAGGTTAGTCACTTGACACGTCTCATAATCTTTTTTTTTTTTACTATTAGCATATATTTTTGTTTTTTTGCATTATTTATGAACCCAAACAAACCCAAACAAAAAGTATCCAATGAGATCTATGATTTCGAGGACTTTCCATCGTTTTCTTCAACATTCCGATGAAAAGAGTTCTCAAAGCTTTTTCGCTCCTTCGGACGACGTCAGACATCAGTTTTTTCAATTTTATTTTTATTTCAATTTTTTTTAAACACGCATGCGCAAACATCTGTGAGCGTAGATTGGTCTCAGATCATAGTACCCGTACTACGATATACGAGAGATCTCTTCGCCTCCCCCCTCTTGACCCCCCGAACTCAACGCCCCCCCCCCCCCTCCGACACTCCCCCTCGTATATCTGCGCTTTCTTGCAAGCTATGCGTCGTTACATATGCACGCATTATTTCTATGACCGTATAATCTCGTCTCGTCTGACGTCGATCTTTCAAACGTCAGTTTTACGATCGAGAGATTACGGCTACAATAAATGAATAGCACACGAGGAGATTCAACGAGCTCGTCCTTCGTTTCCGTTTTTTTTTTCGTTCTCCTCGGATTCACGGAGCTTTTCGAGGGCAAAGCACTTTTTTGCGGCTCTTTCTTACTCCTTTTTTTTATTTTTTTCATTTTTTCATTTTGTCTTTACATTTTTAATTTTTTTTTTTTATTATGATAAAGTGATTTTTATCAACGTTCCCGATGTGGAACTTTTAATATTAATTTTTTTTAATTTGTTAATGTTTCAACATTTTTTTAAACTATTTTTTACGATATCCAGGCCTAAAACAGCACATAATATTTTTTTTCCAAACAGATTAAAAAACCATGGATTGTAGGGTTAATAGAGGAAGTAGCCGAAGTGAGAGCACCCTCCCCTCTCCCTCATCCTTTCTCTTGCTTAGAATCGTCGTCGAAGCTCACACGCGTACACTTCGACTCCAGGGGGCAGGTAAAAGCGCTAACAGTGTACCTACCAATGACGAAGCAATCAATAAAAAAAATTGTTTTTAATAAAAAATAAATAAAATTATTATTATCGTAGTATAGACTCGAAACTCGAAGTTTTTTGTTTGTTCATTCGATACGAACTTTTTCGTTGGCTTACGCAATACTAAAGTGCTTTTACGATTATCAACGTTTCGTGAAACGGAAAAAGCTCCGCGGGAAGGGCTGATATTGCGACTCGTTCGAGTAAAAGCAAAAGAAGAAAAAAAAACATGGGGTTATATCGGACAAACAGGACGAGAAAGTCCTTTCATCATTCTCTCTCTCTCTCTCTCTCTTGCATTGTTTCACCACATTTTCTCTCCTGCCAACATATCCTTTTTTTTTTCTTCTACCTGCTACGTGCTGTACATGTTTTCGCTCAGACGAGCACATACGTCCCGGCGTTATATCGTGAACCAGCCAACGAACGAATGAATGAATGCATATAGCTTGAATCCAATTCGTTGCGCATTTTGCTGCGAACCAGCGAGCACCGAGCGAGAAACTCCAGAGACGTTTGGATGCGTGGGTCGGGGGGGGGGGGGGGGGGGGGGGGGGGGGGGGGGGGGGGGGGGGGGGGGGGGGGGGGGTTAGACTCGCGTCCTATTCCGGTAGACGAGCCGGTGTGAAACAAACGAGACGGTACGAAGGGCTAAAGCATTAATGCGTGTACTTGGATTCTTTTGACGAACTCTCGGCAGAGTGGATAAAATGTTTTTCGAACGACAGTCGTAAAACAGTAAAAAAAAGATGAAACAGGGGAAAACTGCTGCTTTGAATATTTTCTACATTTACTTTTCGATGATTTTATTATTATTTGTTGTATCAGTATTGGTCATTATTGTTTATTATTATTTTCTTAAGTTTACGATATTTTTAGGAAATTTAATCAATACGTTTTTTATTTTTTTTATTTATATATTAATTTTGCTTAATGAATTATTTATTTTTGGAATGAATTATTTGGAACATTTGTGCGCAATTTCATCGAATTCGGACGTAAAGGTTTTTCAGCAGTTCAGTCTTTATCGTTACTGTTCTTTTGTTTCCTTAATTCCAACGAACTCGATTTTAAATGTTTTCTTATTAAGTAAATAAATATAAATTCGACGAAGTTGAGGATACTATTAATTTCAATTTATTTACCTGGAAATAAAGAAATTGCAAAATGACGTTTCGTTACGAATTCCAAGGATTTTAAAAATCCAATGATATTTGTTACGATAATTCTTTTTAAATGATTACATTTTTAACATTTTTTTAAAACATAATTTTTTAAATCCAAGGATTTAAAAAATTCAATGATATTTGTTACGATATTTTTTTTTTAATGATTACATTTTTAACATTTTTTTTTAAACATAATTACTTTTAAATAATTCCTTTACATAATTGCTTTTTTTTTTAAATCAGTAATTTATTTGCTACGAATTTGAATAAAAGTCATCAAGGACTATACCTATAGGATATTCGCTGACACCGACATGTGTCGGTCGTCTCCCGAACGAGATCTAAGACTGTCGTCATTTTCTATCTCCTCTTCTCATTCTCTCTCTTTCTCTCTCTTGAATTTGCTCGTACACACTTCGCTCTTCCATCTCGCTCGCTTCGCTCTTTTCGCTCTTTCGACTTCCGCTAATCCGAGAATCGGGCCTTTTAATGCGACTCGAGAGAAGTTCGCGATTATAAATATCAGAAATACTGGGAATTCAGGGGGCTCCCGCGCGGGGCGCGAGAACCGACTCATCTCGCGGGCAAATGAAACTCCATATAGCTCGAAAGCTCGTGTGCGATCTCCCAGAGCTCTCTCTCTCTCTCTCTCTCTCTCTCGCGAATAAAAAGCGAGGCCCATGGGGAAAGGGCAAAAATAAGAATAAAGAAAAATCGGGCGTTCAAACGCTTTGGGGGTACGAGATTTCATCCTCGCCCTCTGCGAACATTCCCAAAATAATATCCAATTAAACAGCAGTCTCGCGAATTCGAGATTAACGGATACCAACGTAAATTCCGTTGGTGATTCGTACGATCGTTAAAAATTTGGATATCAAAGGATAATCATCTCGTTAAATTGTACGTCCTCGTGTTTACGCGCATTAAAATTTCGAACTTTCGAAATCGTTAAATTCCCTTGTGTATCATTTTTTTTTGTTTTTGTATTCTTCTTCTTCTTCTTCTTCTCCTTCTTTTTCTCTTCTTTTTCTTCTTCTTTCGTTTTCAATAAATAGATAAATGGGCAGTGAATTCCATCGAGTTTCAAACCCTCTCGATTGTTCGAAGATTACCACTGCTGACGTTTCTGTCCGAAGCTTGAGGTTACAAAGTTGCATCTGTTGGCCACATTTTTTTCCGAGTTCAAGAGTGTCTTCGACGCTGGAGAATCCAGCCTAATCTTTTTCTTTTTATCCATCATGTTTGTATGAAAAAAAAGAAGAAAAAAAAACAACAATTTGATTTTTCAAATTCGAATAATTCGGATTGAAACGGGGATGAAAACTTTTCTGGGTAAGGTTCATCAAAACGATAATTTCTCGATTTTACAATTTTTTTCGTAAAACAATTGTTTCGTTTGGCCTGAAACGAAAATCGGTTAATTGTGGAAAATGATCGATCGAGAAAAGCTTAAAATAGTCAACGTTTCAGAGAAATAATGTATATTCGATTAATAGAAGAAAAAAGAAACGATACGATAAATCATCGTTTTGGGTTTGTTTGGGTTTAGTTTGGGTTTGGGTTCAGATATTTCAGATATATACTTTGATGATCTGAAAACTTCTGGGTTGAACGAGGCACAAAAATAGCCTCGGATATTTTTGATTTTATAATGAGCTCCCAATAAGTCGAAATTCGATTCTCCCTTCTCTCCTACTCGAAACGTTGAAAAAAGTGTCCAAGCATATGTGCTTGAAGGGATATATCGTTACTACGTTCATTAAGTGAGTCTTTCGAACTTCCCACTTTTGGCTTTTGACTTTCCCTCGTGAAAAGTCAAAAAGTCAAAAGCTCGTTCTTCCAATAAAAAAATCGATCGAGAAAATCTTCAAATATTCAACGTTCCAGCGAAATAACGTATATTTCGTTAAAAGAAGAAAAAAGAAAGGATACGATAAATCATAGTTTTACGTATTTCAGATATATACTTTGACGATCTGAAAACTTCTGAAAACTGAAATCACGAAAATAGCTTTGGATATTTTTTGATTTAATAACGAGCTCCCAATAAGTCGAAATTTGATTCTCCCTTCTCTCCTACTCGAAACGTTGAAAAAAGTGTCCAAGCACATGTGCTTTAAGGGATATATCGTTACTACGTTCATTAAGCGAGTCTTTCGAACTTCCCACTTTTGGCTTTTGGCTTTCCCTCGTGAAAAGTCAAAAAGTCAAAAGCTCGTTCTTCCAATAAAAAAAACCCAGTCAGATCCCTTTTTCCCTCGAGATTTTCGGGACAAAAATTCTTTCGAAAAAGGGACAGTTATGGGGTAAGGAGTGACGAGAAATGGAAAGGGAATGGGAAGAGGGACAGACTCGATCGTTTCGTGAGATAATTTTAGTATTGCCAAGAGATGAGTACTCCGGGCGAGATTCTCCAGCGGGGAGTCCATGGAGTCGTGAAAGAAAGAGGGGGGCGTTGGGGTAGGGGAAAGAGTGTGGTCCAGATGCTGAAGATACCCCGCGCTCTCGCGGCATTGTTGCACGACACGCGGCACCTAATTTTAGACACGCGCGCGCGTCCTCTCGCGCGAGGAGCAAAGGGGGAGAATTATGTCTCGTCCTAAGAGAAAAGTACCCTTTCCGTGTTTTTCTCCACTCTGATACATCGAACGAGCGAGATCACAAAATACGACTCGTTTTTTTTTCCTTTTCACAAATACAATGTTTGTAAAACTTCTTTTATTTTTCTTCTTTCATTTTTATTACTGTTTATCTTGGTTCTATGAAAATTGATGTAACAATGCTGAAATCGTATTTAAATAATAATGCTGATCCAACAAAACCAAACAATCTCGTTGAATACGTGTTTTTTTCGTTTTTTTTTTTTAGACAAGACAAAAAGCTGCCAATTTTTTTTTTTAGACAAGACTAAGACAAAAAGCACGAAAGCACGCAAATTTTGAAAAAATTTTCGTGGCTTTTTGTCTTTCAAGAATTCGACAAATTTTCAAAGCCTCTTTTCTTGTGGACATTCATACTTTTTTGGTCGAACCGAGCATCAACTGCTGTGGAATTGATAAACACCAGGACATGCTTCTTTTATTTAACATGGAAAATGTTTTATCTTTGAGAAACCCTCGTCAAACGGTTTCGGCTATCTTTCTCATTCATATTTCACGTGATAAAGTTGCTTCGCCTTCAGGAGACATAGAATTTTGATATACCCTCGTGAATTTAAGAATTTTATTTTCTCTTTGGTGATCCAATTTTTTTCAGAAAAAACGAGCATCAGAATCCGATCTTGATGGTTTTGCATTACGTTAAAAAGTTTATAATAAATTATCTGCGAAACATGATAACGCGACTTTTTTTTCAAACAGCTTAATCAATCGGTCAATTTTAAATCTTTGATAATCTTGATTGTACATATTTTCAGAATTTGCATTAGTTTGATTGGTTTGTTTGGGTTTTCTACGATTAAAGTCTGCAGAAGCTGTTCACTCACAGGTGGCCTTATTAGATTCATGTGTTTGGGTTTAACTATTACTAAATTATTTAGTTCAGTAAATAATTCAGTAGTATAAAGTTTTATACTACTGAATTATTAATTAATTTTAATTAACATACCGTATAATAATTATAGTAATAATAATAATATAGTTAATTAACATACCGTATAATTAATAAATCAATGTTACTGGATAGGTACTTAAAAAATCGCTCCAATCGCTAAAAAATTACTCAAAATGTAATTAACCACGATCCTTAATTAAATCATTTAGTAGTTACTAAATTATTTAATGAAAAATTATCAAATAATTCCTGCGTTGTCCTATTACAATTCTTATTCCGATAAAGAACCACAATTTCTCAAATCTTCAGAAATTTTTGCGATTTTTTGCCTACCCATCCAGTAACCCTGATTTATTAATTATACGATATGTTAATTAACGTTAATGATTAATTACATTGATATTCCTGATTAGTTACACTCGATAGCTGATAAAACGTAATATTCAGATGTTAACATCTTATCAAAAATCCCATGCACAATTTTCGATCACAATTCACGATTCAATGAAATATTTTGATTCAGCGATGTTTTGAAAAGTTTTTATTTACAAAGAAGAGAAAAATCGGCCAGGCGAGCGCGCCCAGTAGTAAATATATAATAAAGTATTCGGTCTTAAGGGCGACGTGGAATGAACGCGTGAATGGCAGGTTAGCTCGCAAAGAGTTGAACGTTGTTTGGAAACAACGTCACCACTCTTTCCCCCTTCCGATCTCTCGAGCGTCGAGAGATTGTTTTT
This sequence comes from Ophioninae sp. B BG-2022a, assembly GCA_030522765.1. Classification (NCBI taxonomy): domain Eukaryota; kingdom Metazoa; phylum Arthropoda; class Insecta; order Hymenoptera; family Ichneumonidae; species Ophioninae sp. B BG-2022a. The sequence continues at coordinate 18,257 of JAPYZJ010004355.1, read as the reverse complement.
CGAATCTCTCGGTTTGGATGTTACGGCAGTAGTGGCGGTTCGAGCGGCGTCTCTCAAAGGCTTCCCTGCCAGAGTTGAGTTTCCAGCTGCCAAACTTCATCTTTCCTTATTTCTCTTTCTTCCTTGTTTTCTATCTATTTTTTTTCCTCTTCTGTTTTCCCACTCGATCTCTTCGTTATTCGAGCTGGCGAGACTGCGCGTCGCGACTAATGCCGGAAAACCAACCGAGTAAGAAATGAAAAATTTGACAATTCTTGTTCACCGTTTTGTTTTTTTTTAGAATTTTTTTTTTTCAAAGTTACGTATCGAGGGTCGAATTTGAAGCAACAAACGAAAATGAGCTTTAACCCATTTATCGTATCGTTTTGTTATGTGAATCTCTCTCTCTCTCTCTCTCTCAATATCTATCATATTTTTTTCCGTAATTTGTAGTAACTCCATTTACGGTACTTATTTTGTAAAACTTTTAATTATTTTTGTATTATTTTTTTTTATTTTCTGAACTTTTTGTATTATTTTTTTTGTATTTTCTGAACTTTTTGTATTATTTTTTTTTATTTTCTGAACTTTTTGTATTATTTTTGTATTATTTTCTGAACTTTTTGTATTATTTTTGTATTATTTTCAATATTTGTTAAGATTATTATGTTGCCCGATAGTTAATTCTAGGGCATAATAAAATTTATAATCATCATCATCTCTCTCTCACTCTCTCTGTTATTGCGTTTTCCTTCAATTATTACTTTTATTTTCTATTTTTGTTTATTTTTATATACTATTTGTTTTTATTTGGTTGATTTTGTATTTTTTTTGTATTATTTTCTTCATTATCGTTATGTTATGTCTTTAGTCTCAATTTTCTGCAGTTTTGTATGATTTATAAATTTGTTATTATAATTATTTTGCCCAACAGTTTGACTAGGGCATAATCAATCACTAATATTGGAGGGTAGGTTCATTAAAACTGTCAGATCGAGGATTGTAAACTTCGAGTTTTGCGGCGATAACGAGTAAGTAGGATCAGATTTATATTTCTATTGTTGAAAATAATATATTTGTATTTCAATATATGTTTTTTTTCGTGGCTATAAAATAAATATTGAATAAGAGGTTTGAAACTTGTTTTGAAAAAAATATATGCTCTGATATACTACTGTACCCAATTGTGTACACCCCCCTTGAGGGGAGCTTAACTATGTTTTTTAAAAAATTTTTCGTACTTTATCGTTCTTTTGGTTTGTAAACAATATAAAAATAAACATTTCATCAATATATTATGGCTAATTTCATTTTGCCGATTAATGGGTTAATTGGGGCTAGTATATTTAGGTTTTTAGCAAAAGTAGCATGACGAATATTACCACGTGACACACGAGATCGGGACAGTCGAAATTTTACAAACCGCGATTTCTCAAAAATGAAACGTTTTCATCCAAAGCGGCGACCGGAGCCCCCTAAATGCACACAAAAAATTTTATCATTGAAATTCCTCACTGGCTGAATCCAAATTTGATGATGCGTCTTCTCTTTGAAATTTATTGATTCGTATAAGAAAAAACAAAAAAAAAATATTTCGAAGCACTTTTTAATGGCTAGATATGAACATGGCCGAAATTATCGGCATGCAAACCCGGATAACAATACGTATATACGACTATCGTATTTCCGCGTGACGCGCGGTATTATACAAGACCGTAAATGTAAAATGTTCCTCTAATAATGATCATAAAAATTGATATTCATCAAAACGTATCCCCTGGAACGACCGATAATTATACGCTGCAGGAACATAACCGAAGATCGCGAATGTTCCTCGGCTTTACGTACGTTCCCGCTGTCTGCCATTACCCTTATACTCAATTATTATTGTTTAACACGTAGAGACATTGTTTATTAACATTCGGCAACCCGCAGGGCTCAAATTACAACGCTGGAAAATACGATTTAAAAAAAAACAACGCCGCATTCAATCTCACTAATTTCGTACCTAAAATTACACAATGTAATGGAAAAAGAATTCCGTGCAATACTTTTTGCCAGTCGTGGAAAATACTGTGGAAAAATGGAACGGGGGAAAAAAAATTTTTTTTTCAGTCGAGCCCGTTTCGATTTCCGGTAGAATCGTCCGGTCTTCCTTCTAATAATTGAGGAGTTAGTCTGTATCGTGATTACTTGAAAATCAGGGGTATTCGAAGAAAATCACTTGCAGGGATAAGGAAGATGATTGAATAATCGTTTGGACGTTCAATGATAATTGGGCGTTCTATGATAAAACAATTAACTGATTATAGGTCGTTCAATGATAAAACAATTTACTGATAACTGGACGTTTAATGATGGAACAATTCAATGATAATTGAACGTTTAATGATAAAACGATTTACTGATAACTGGATGTTTAATGATAAAACAATTTACTGATAACTGGATGTTTAATGATAAAACAATTTACTGATATAATTGGACGTTCAATGATAAAACAATTTGCTGATAACTGGACGTTTAATGATAAACAATTCAATAATAATTGGACGTTCAATGATAAAACAATTTACTGATAACTGGACGTTTAATGATAAAACAATTTAATAAATAATTTTACGTTCAATGATAAAACAATTTACTGATAACTGGACGTTTAATGATGAAACAATTCAATGATAATTGGACGTTCAATGATAAAACAATTTACTGATAACTGGATGTTTAATGATAAAACAATTTACTGATAATTGGACGTTTAATGATAAAACAATTCAATCATAATTGAACGTTCAATGATAAAACAATTTACTGATAACTGGACGTTTAATGATAAAACAATTCAATAAATAATTTTACGTTCAATGATAAAACAATTTACTGATAACTGAACGTTTAATGATAAAACAATTCAATAATAATTGGACGTTTAATGATAAAACAATTCAATGATAACTGGACGTTCAATGACAAAACAAATCGTTCTTTATTTCTACATTCGTATATTATTTTCACATTGAATGATAAAGTTATAGAATAAGGGTGATAAAAAAATATACACAATTGAAGCTGTACGATAAACATGGTCGTGAAGGACCTTCGAACATTGACTCGATTTGTCCAGCCGGTTAATTCGAAATAAAATGACATTCGCTTTTTTAACATTAGCTGAGACTTCTCTGAGTTTTCTTTGTAATCGAATTACAATAATCGTAAAAAGAAATATTCAAAGTAATTCTAGTGATGTTCCGAAGACAAAACGTCATCACAATTGTTCGTACACTAAAAAAATGCAAAAACTGTTTTTTGTTCCCAAAACTTAACAATTTTCACCAACTCCCAAACGAACCCAAAAATAGACGAAAAAAAAAACTAAAATTCAGCCTTTAATTAGCTTTCAAACAAGATAGTGAAAAAAGGTGCCACAACATCGAGAAGAACAGGATAAAATTGGACAATGTAGTCATTGGGATGTAATTTGGATGCTGGCAAAAACGATCGTTTATTCGAAGGCTTTATTCGGCCAGATATAAACCGGGGAATAAGAAAAGAAGGGTGAGCGATAGGGAAGAGGGCGCGTAGGTCGAGGTAGGTCGAAGACCATCGAGGGGCTGATACATCGTGGCTCGTAAACCGTTAAGTGCCCGTGAGCAAGTAGAAATGAAGCAAGCTAGCTCAACTCAACTATATCTGTATAATGTACATCTACGTACGGTCTATAACCTGGAACCCCCCTCCCATTCCTCTATGTATCGGAGTATGGGATACACGGGAAATTAGAGGAGAATAGGGCCGTGGGACGGAAGCGGATGTAGCGGCCATAACTTCGCGGACCTCGCGCAAAATGCTCTCTCTGTATGTGAATCTTTCTCTCTCTCTCTTTCTGTTATTACGTTTTTCTTAAATTATTACTTTTATTTTCGATTTTTTTAAATTCTGTATAAATTTTTTATCAAATTAAATTAATTTTAATTAAGTTAAATAAATCAAAATTAATTAAGTTGAGAATTCTCTGTATTATTATTTGTTTTTATTTGGTTCATTTTGTATTTTTTGAAAATTATTTTCTTCATTTTCATTATGTTAAATCGTATCGTTATATTATGTGAATGTCTCTCTCAATATCTATCACATTTTTTTTCGTAATTTGTAGTAACTCCATTTACGGTACTTATTTTGTAAATTTCTGAATTTTTTGTATTATTTTTGTATTATTTTCAATATTTGTTAAGATTATTATGTTGCCCGATAGTTAATTCTAGGGCATAATAAAATTTATCATCATCATCTCTCTTTGCTCTTCCTCAGTCGGCGGAGATACTTTAATAAATCTCAATCATTTCAATAAATAAACCAAAATAAATGAAAACGAATAATAATAAATCGTAAAGATATAAATAAGCAAAAAATAAATAAATATACCGTTGAATAAGGTTATAATTATAACGTTATAAATAAATTATAAAAACGTAATTAAACCCAAAAATAATTGAGAAATAAATGGATACAAAGTAAGAAAAATAAATAAACAAAAAAAATCTAAAGTCGAAGGAAAACCTTTGAAAAATGAGAGAGAATAATTTAGCGATAATAAAGGGAATAAACTGGAAAGAAATTATACACCATACGTCTAGAACAATCACATTAAAAAAAAAAATTAAAAATACGAAGAATAAATACGAAGATCTTTAAACGCGAGTATAGAATTATGATTGAATCATCGTCACGTACCGATTAGGCGTGTAGAAACACGAAAGGTTAAAAAAAAAGTTCAACTCCGCCAATAACTTCGGCATTCGATAAAAACCGTTGTTCGATAATTCGAGGTGGATTTAAATCGACGCGTCGACGGGTTTCATAAAAATCGAGTAGTCGTGCATACATCACCAGGCAAAACTACCGATCATCAATTGTCTTAAAATTGGTGAGTCTCGGGTGACACCGCGTTTCGAGACGCGGATATACATCACTCTCGCCACCGATCCTACACCAATCTTATCTCGTAACACGATTTAAAAAAAAAATCACATTAAATATCTCATCGATCTTTTATTCATAACAAGGGAGAGAGAGAGAGATAAATATTAAGGGGGAGATAGAGACTGATCGATCTCGTTGGGGATCGAATCGATGTTTAAATGAGCGCGGACGCGAGAGATCGCCGCAGAGCCCAACGTATAGTCATTAACGCTTCAACGTATACACGTTTTTAATCGACGTCGAGCAACAGCCAAAACAAAATTGAAGAATCGAGTGCGAGGTGGAAAGAGAGAAAGAAAGAGAGAGAGAGAGAGAGAGAGAGAGAGAGAGAGAGGAAGAGAGAGAAATAAAGAGGGTTGGAGAGGGGGTGAAGAAATTCCCCCTCCCCTTAAGGTAAAAAATGTTTCTCGAAGGAATTAACGAGCAATATATAAACGTCTGCTTCGACGAGATTGTACATATATTATGTCCTCTTACCCTTACATTCTCATAGCACGTGTGTGTTGAAACGATTTAAATTGAGAAAAAAATAATAATAAAAAAAAAAGGGAGAGTGAGAGAGAGAGGGTGAACTTTACCCTTCACGTTTAATCGATCGCTTAATGACCTTAGAGAGTCGTTCCTCTTTGCGATCGAACGATCCCAATCCTCGTAATTAATATACCCCTCCGGCGATTACGATACATATATAGGTGTATGTGTATTTTCGTTTGTACGCTTCTCTTTTTATAGCGAGATACCGAGGCGAAGAATATTGAAGACCTCTTTTTCATCTGGCTCGTAATAAAAATTGTTATATCTCGATAAGGTTAAGAGATTATTTCAGTCTATTTTTTTTTGTCTATTTTAGATAAGGGATTACCCTACTCTGGTTATTCGATAATTGTTTATGGAAATTCGTTTTAAAACAATAATAAAATATAGGGAATCGTTTATTGAAATGATGATTGAACAATCGTTTGGACATTTATTTTATTAATGTTAACAAAGTTCTGTGTCAAATGTTGTTGAACGATATTAATTATCAGAAGAATCCAAAATTAATCTCGTGAAGGATCTTCGAGACATCTTCTGTTGATTTGAAATGAAAAAAAAAAATTCTTTTTTTAATAAAATGGGTAATACTGGCTGAGCCTTTATCGATTTTTTTGCCTTTTTTTTGAGGGGTTAAATAAACAAAAAAAATGTGTTCGTTCGTTAAAGGAAAAATGACGTTTTTATTATTAACATAACTTTTATGTTATTTCGTGGTGTATAGTATATTAAAGTTGTCATTATTATTATTCCAACTATTATTATTCATTTATTTAAAAAATGTTGAAAAGAAATGTTTCAGTCTCAACTAATTCTAAAATTATTATAGAATATCACGGAAATCATGAACATCGATTTAATAAACACATTTATCGAGTAAATCGCGTTTAAAAAATTACGCAATTACTAAATTCAAGGTCAATGTATAATTTCAAAATTACTGTTACCGCATGTCCTTGCTCGAGAGTATTGAACTGAAATGATCGAAACGAACACCCAGAAGACACTTCGAGGGTCATCATCGAAATAATCGATATACGTCACTCGAGTCGAATAAAAATCAATTCGACGAATCTTTTTCCCTCGAGCTTGAAAAAGCAAAAATCTTATTTTCTGGAGAGGCGAAATCTTTTGTTCACCGTTGGAATATCATCGACCAAACGGGATTTGCTCTCGATTTCCCGGATACCGGCGAAACATTCGATCGATCGGAATTCCTTTACTTTCGCGAGTGCAGAAAACCGTCTCGTTGAAATCGACCGGCAGGGGGGGGGGTTCGGTCGTATATCGCGGTGGTTTATTGCGATGCATTATTGTAAGCGTATGCGTCCGGGCATCGCTGCCTTAATGTGTGTCGAAGACGATAGAAAGAGAGAGAGAGAGAGAGAGAGAGAGAGAGAGAGAGAGAGAGAGAGAGAGAGAGATGATGATGATGATATAATTTATTATTCCCTAGTCTTAGACTTTCGGGCAAAAAAAGAAATAACAAAAATAACGTAGAAACTTAAACATAACTTAAAATTAATATATACAAAGAAAATAATAATAATTATAATGCCGAAAAATAATAACAATAATAATGATAATAAAAATAATAAACAGAATAGCGATGATAATAATCAAAAATAAAAATAATAATAATGATAAATCATATTAATAATCATAGTAGACAATAATACAGTTTATAACGACGTAATAATAATAATGATATAATGATAATTACTTAATAATTATAATAATGAGAGAGAGAGAGAGAGAAACGAAGAGGAGGGGAAGAGAGAGACATAAAAAAACGAAAAAAAGATAAGCGATACGAATATAATATCCTTACCGAGAATAACGAGTAACGAAGGTACGAAGGAGAGCTATAGAGCTCGTACGTGATCTATTCACACATATATTTTCGTATTCATAGATAAGAACGGGCGCCGAAGCACCGGTCAGTGCATATTCATAGTTTTGCACATAGGGGAGTGTGCGCGCGCGAGCGTACACGTCCACGTCGAAGGAGCGACGAGACCGAACGAAACGAAAAAAAAAAGTGAAAAAAAAAAGCTTGTAAAAAAAAAGCCAGGCTACCGAGCGTAAGGGGCAATTCGTATGTTTTACTGTGCTCTTCGACGACAGGACTTCTTTTTTTCTTTTTCTTTTTTTTTCTTTTCTTTTTTTTTTCTTTTCTTTTTTTTCTTTTTTTTTTAATATTCACGTCGGCACTAATCAAGACAAATTGGAACCTTCGTGCATGCCGGAATAGAGGACGAGGAGAGAGAGAGAGAGAGAATAATGAGAGATACTCATGAGGTGTCGCCTTCCCATTGAAATTGTTGGATTCCCTCTTTCTTTTGTGATCGTTATACACGTATATCTGTAGAGATATATGTGGGTTATTCTTCTTTTTAACCTACAATAGTCTGTCCTTCGTCTCATTATGGCATCTCGTTGGAGTATCGATATTTACGGTTTTTTTTTTAATTCGTTTCGAATAAACGTTCATATTTTCTTATCTATTAATATTATGTAATTTTTCATTTTCTCTGATCAGCATATTTCGTACGTTTGTTTTCCGAAGAATGCCGTGACACTATTTTTTAAAAAAAGTGACGTTAAAAAACGAATTTTTATTAGCCGGAAAGGAAACTTTGATTAGTCCTGATAAAAATACAGAAGCAACTTTTTTTTTAATCCCACAGAAGTAGGGCTGCCATCCGTCCGGATTTCCCCGGATTTGTCCTAGTTTGGGTGTGGATCCGGGGATGTCCGGGGAGGATCCGAACAAACGTCCGAAGAAGAAAAAAAAGCGTTTTTTTTTATTTTCAAGCTTGTCCGGGGTAAAAATATTTTTGTACCCAAATGTCCGGGGTTTTGGGAGTTTTTGTCCGGTGCCCACAGTTTATGGAATTACAGCCCTAATCACAGAAGTCACAATTATGTGCAGCTCAAAAACCAAAAATAAAATAGAAAAACGTTATTTTATTTTAAGTTGAAAAGAAAAAACGACCTATGTTATCATCGGTGTCTCGTGGTTAAAATTCTCTCTTTCTCTCTCTCTTCAAAGATGATTATTTTTCTCTCTTCAAGATGATTATTTTTCAATTTTCATTTTTATTTCTGTTAATATTTTTCAATTTTCATTTTTATTTCTGTTAATGTCTTCTTTATTATTTTTATTTATCAACAGTATTGCAATTATCTCAAATGCTACTTGGTATTTTCCTTGCGCCTGGATGTCTAGTTTTAAGTATAAAACCGTTGTAAAGTTGGCTTCTTATTTTTTTGCCTAATAGTGTTATTGCACTGAGGCATAATAAATCAAATCAATAAAAAATCAATTTTTCTCGCGATACGAAGAGCACGACATACCGCAATGGCGGCTTTTCTCGGCTTCTCTCGAAATCCGAGCGTGATTTAAGTCCCCGCGCATCTTATTAGCCGACGACACAATGGAGGCCTGCGAGGCTGCCGGTATCGCCCGCTGAATCCGTAAATACGTTACTCCTTTATTGCCCGTACACAGCGAATATGGAAGAAAGAAAAGAAAAGAGGATGAAAAATTGAGAGAACGAACGAAATGGAGTCGTATTGAGGAGACCGATCAGTGAAAAAGAGAGAGAGAGAGAGAGAGAGAGAGAGAAAAGGATGAGCAGCTGCTCGTCAGTATACGGACTTCGTTGTCGACCCGCCCGAGCGACGTGTCATACGCGTGTGTTTTATATTCGAATGAGTGCACGCATCATCTCCATGAATTTGTTCCGTCGCGCTTCACCAATGAGAATTTAGTCGCCTCTGAAAGAGGCCTCACATTCGTCACTGTACGCCTTGCAGTGCGAACGAAAAATTCATTTTTTTTTCTTTTCTTATAAACCGCTTCTTCCCCCTAACCCTCAGGCTTCTTTCTCTTATTTTTATTATTTTTTTTATTATTTTTTATTCTAGTTATTATTATTATCATTGCTATTATAATTATTATGATCATTGCTATTATAATAATTATTAGTATCATTGCTATTATTAATATCGATATTTTTGTTATATTTTTATTGCTATTATTGTTATTGGACAAACTCTAGATTTTCTGTTGTTTTTATTTGTATTTTGCTTATGTTAATGTAACTATTATCCGTTATTGGCCGAAAGTATACTGGAGCGTAATAAATTTATCATCATCATCATCATCATCATCTCTCTCTCTCTTTTTCTCAGTACTCTTCGAACAGTTAGACAAATTCGAAAATTTTTTCTCCTCGTTTTTATCGCTCAAATCGAAAGCTTTATCGATAATAAAATAGCTGTAAAACCAAACAACGAGGATAACGAAAAATAGCGTTTGATAAAAAAAAAACCCGATCTTCGTTTGACCATAATCCTCAAAATTCCGAATTTTCATATTTCGAATCTACAAATTTCGTAAAACTCATGCCAAGCAAAAGCTTTACGAATTTTGGAATTTTGGAATTTTCGGGTTTCCTACCCCAGCCGAAAAGCCGGATAAAGATCCAGCCTGAACCACTGGGAAATTTATTTCAGGGTGAAAGCTTGAACGAAGCCTGATATTAGGTTATCCGGGGAAAACAGATCAGGGTCAGGACTTTTTCTCGACTGAAATAACGATCGGTTTTGCGATCGGGAAAAGTCTTAAGCACCCTTCTCGAACAGAGGGAGGGGGGTGCGAAATCGCATTAGAAGCAATTACCTCCGTGTTTGATCGTCGAAATTGTCCAAGCTGCGACGATTCCCACGTGACTGGAAATTCACCGAGAATTCACCGAGACTGGAAATTCGCGACGAGAACAACCCTAGGAAGGGGAAAAGATATATAAAGGAGAATTAGTACTCCCGAGTACGCGGGAGTCGTTCGAACGAAAGAATAAACACGCGTTCGTACACGCGTCGCGACAAGAAAGGGAGAAATTTCGTGAAAAAAAAAAAATGTGTAAGTAGCTAACGAGAGTCGAAACGGTGGAATAAACGCTCGGTGAAAAAAAAAAAAAATAGAGAGAGACCCCGAAGAATTCTCGGTTCGTGACCGCAAATCGCGTTTCGCGACAAAACAATGTTACCGAGCCGTACAACCCGCGGTGAAAGACGCGCGCGGCACGTCCCCTCCCCCTTAAATAAATGTTACACACACCGTACACATTGTTCGTCGCACGAATCGACGATCGCAAAAATTGGTTATACGTGCCGGAGAGTCGAGTTCGCAAACAACCGTGCATTGACCAAAGAGAGAAAGAGAGAGAGAGAGAGAAACGGACTCTTTTTTGCTTCTCTCTCTCTCTCTCCTGGCTCTCCGCAATTTTTCTTCCCCTTTGGACCGAACGATCGCTTCTCGTCTATTCGCAACTGCAGCTGACGATTTGCAAGTTGTAAGAGCACGTACTTGGGTCACCGATGATATTTCTCGGCTCCACCAAGGGCTTTACATGGACTCGAAGTTCGCATCGTTATTTATTTTCTCATTTTTTGTTATTTCCACAAATTAGTTATTGGCGAATTTTTTTTTTCTTTTTTTCTTATATTTGCATTTTATGTTGTCATAATAAAGATTTGTATAATTATCGAGGTATTTTAATTACGATTACAGTGAAAGAGAAATAGAGAAATTAAAAAATGACTTTCGTTGCGTCGCAAATGTTTTTGGGAATTTTTTTTTTTTCATGTTTGGATTTTATGTTGTCATAATAAAGATTTGTATAATTATCGAGGTACTTTAATTACGATTACAGTGAGAGAGAAATAGAGAAATTAAAAAATGACTTTCGTTGCGTCGCAAATATTTTTGCGAAATATTTTTTGTTCAAATTTGCATTTTATGTTATCATAATAAATATTTGTATAATTATCGAGGTATTTTTATAACGTGTACAGTGAAAAAGAAATAGAGAAATCAAAAAATGATTTTCGTTGCGTCGCAAGGTTGCAAACTTTACTTTCATGGCTCTAAGCCCTTCTTAAGGGATTTTCCTGATTATCCTGTAGATATTTGACTGATTAGGATATTCTGAGGGAAAAAACGTTTCCCGGAGATTACGAGCATCACGACTATGGAATCCTTACATCATGAGGCTCGAACTTTCGAGTGAAACAATTTTATCATTTTCCTTAAATTTCCTAATTTCGCTGTTAAGTAAAATTACACCATGGGTTTCAAAATCTACGATACTGCCGGTAACTGGGACGTGTTTACCTTATGCAAAATTAGATTTTGTTTGGGTTTCAATTTTACGTCGCTTAACCAGGAGTACAAAAAAAAACTTTTTGTCATTTCGTCTTCTGTCATTTTTTCAATTATCCTGTACGTTTCAGTTGGACCATCGAACGCCCCCCTCCACCCTCCCAACCATCGGCCTCTCATCCGAATGCACCGAAATTTAAAAAAAACTTATCAAAAATAACGATCGGTTATTCATTTTTGTCCGGGGCGACCAAGGATCGTTCGAACCGTGACGATGATATTGAAATGAGTCGCGGTTCTTGTACAACCCCCCCCTTCCCTCTACGTACACACATACAGGGTGGCCGGTCAATTGACGTCATAAAAAAAATTTTAGATCAGGCATGTCTTGGGGTATCCGAATCACCCTCATGTATGTTACGCAATTTTTTATAGTTTAGGAGTTATGATTTTTTTTCTCGATTTTTTGAAGAATTTCGACACGAGCAGTTCTAAAAAATTCTAAAAGAAAAACCAAGAGACTTTTCAGAGTCTTTTTTTGTTGTAACTAAATTCTTACGAGTTGCATTTTTATGCATAAAATAATCAGCTTCGTAACTTTGATGAAAGTTATGAAAATGTTGGTCTAGAGTTAAAAATTTATGTTCCGTGAATGATGACTGAAATTATCAACTTTCAATTAAAAATCCAAACTGGTGACATAATGATTGAACCCTTCATCCCGACTCATATTTTCGGCACCTTCCATCCCGAGTCATGGGTCGTTTTCGTCTTTGCGTTATTCGGATCCGTAAAAACGCTTTAAAAAATCTGAAAAAATTCATGGAGCTTCATTCAACCTTCAACTCGAAGCCCCAATAGAAATATATTGAAGAAAAAAAAAAACTGATTATACTATCGTTATTGAAAATCTGGAGGTACCTCATGAAAAATGACAGCACTTTGAAATTTCGCTTGGATCGAAAACGACCGAATCGGGACGAAGGATTAAGACTCTGAAAAGTCTCTTGCTTTGTTCTTTTAAAATTTTTTCAAACTGCCTCATGTCGAAATTCCTCAAAAAATCGAAGAAAAAAAAATCCTAACTCGTCAACTATAAAAAATTTCGGAAAATACATATCGATGATTGGGATACCCTACGTCATGCCGGATCTAAATTTCGTTTTTATGACGTCAATTTACCGGCCACCATGTACATGTACAGGAACCTTTCGTACAGAGGGAAACAGGAAAGACGTCGAAGTGTACGAGCAGTGAAATAAGCTCAAAAAGGGGGGAGAGAGAGAGAGAGAGAGAGAGAGAAACCAAGAAAAAGAGAGAGAGAGAGAGAATAATGTGCAAGCGCCGCACCTGGAGCCCATTACCGTCGGATAACAGTTTCTTTTGTCCCTTGTGGCCGTGTCTCTGTGTACGCTTTGGTGCTGTTGGCTTTTGCGTTGCGTATTAAAAGACTGCTCGAGACACCGGAATAATACAACGCCGAGCAAGACCTCGGAACGTGTAGCGTATGCGTGTCCGGTTGTATCGAGGAGCGTGGTCGCAAATGCGAAGAAACGCTACTCTGCCCGGCTATATTGCGTCGTTGACGAAGAGTGCGCGGAGGGGAGGAAGGGTTTTTCGTTGGGAGGGGGGTTATGTAGAAGGCAAGAGCAGCAGCAACAGCGAGTACGGTAACATTGTTTGAAAGCCGGGACTTTGATCTGAGACCCGGTTGGCGTACATCAGTCGGATTTATGCCTACCTAGAATCGACCTCTTCGTTCCGCGGCTCTGACGATTCCCTCTCCTCGTCTCTGTGCCTCGACAAACGAACGAGATGGGGACACCCCTTTAGCCTCGCCCCCCCCCCCCCTCAAGTTTCGAAAACTCTCTTCTCACCGCTCTCGTAGCCTCGTTTTCGTCGACTCGGAAACTAATCGATCCACGACCCCTACAACCGTGTCCTGTCTTGGTAGTGTTTTTTTGTTTTTTTTTTTTGGGGGGTTTTTTTTGTGGAGATTTTTTTTTAAACTTCTGGCACCGCTCGAATCACAGTACCGATAAAGCGGGAACTCGCGAAACGTCGCGAAAAGATCGCTTCGAGAATGTACGTGACTGTAAGTGGAATTAAGTATGTGGACGGTTGTGGGAAAATTAATGGATGAGTAACGAAAATATTCGATTATTGAAATAATTAAGGAGTAAAAAGCTGTAATTAATCGATATAGTTGGGTGGCTTGATTAATCTATAGGAAATATTGATTGATAATAATATTGAATTGTAGTGAATAATCATTATTATTTAATAATTGATTAGTTAATTAGTTAATAGTTAATAGTTATTAGTTATTAGTTATTAGTTAAATTAGTTAGTTATTGATAATAATATCGATTGATAATTCATCAATGATTCAGTAGAATAATCTATAGGAAATATCGATTGATAATAATATTAAATTATAGTGAATAATCAATATTATTTAATAATTGATTAGATAATTAGTTAATAGTTATTAGTTATTAGTTAAATTAGTTAGTTCTTGATAATAATATCGATTGATAGTTCATCAATGATTTAGTATAATAATTTGTATTTTAGCCCACGCTGGTTAATAATGATAACAACAACTATAACAACAATAATATTTACACGTGAATAATAATGATAAGTAGAACAGTAATAATCTCAATTTACAATAACAAAAACAATTATTTTGGAGCCCCCGATCATACATCGGAATTATGAACTATATAATTGAAAGATTTCTTAATTTATTGATTCCTTCAATATCAGGACTTCGACATATCAAATTCGAACGAACAAATAACATACGAGATACTAACTACCACCCCTCGCGTCAATTTATGAGTTATAAGTTACATAGGAAATCAAGGTGTAGGCACAGCTCGTTTTTACACCTCAATTGAAATACTTCACGTAAATCATATTTCACTTAAACTTTGAATCATGAATAAACGAGAAAGCCATTTTTCTCTTTAGCAGAAATATTATCGAGTATAAGAGAAATTAACTAAAGAGTAGAAAATATAAATAATTACACGAATGTTTAAATATATGCTACTCGACGTACGTTTATATAATTAACAATACAATTAATTATAAATAATACTAATATTGAAAAAAAATGGTACGAGAGTATTTGGCGTGTAAATGGATCTGGCCAGGTCTTTACAACTGCAAACCGAGTACGTTCGGACCTAAGAATTCGAGGGGTGTACGTGTGTTGAAACGAGTCCCTTTAATGAGGGGTTTCGGACTCGTGTAATGCGCAGGGCGTTCTTTGGCGCCTCCCTAATCAATTAATCAGCAAATCTCACTTTTATCTCGTTCTTATATATACATATTTATATATATATATATAAATCCCTTTCCCATTATTCCCGGCAAGATTCCAAGAGTACCCCGATACACTCATACTCGTGCACTTTAAGGACCCCTTATTTTCTCCTCGGTTTATTAAGGAACGATTAGGTCGCCTGCCAGCGAGATTATTAGAGCCGAGAGAGGCACCCCGGGTCTTCTAATCGCTCGACCTATCACATCAGCCCATCGAGATCTATAAACAATCTCTCTCTCTCTCTCTCTCTCTTGATACAACCGAACAACCCCGGTAATCTCGGATCTTTTCACGCAGCACAACACGTGCGCGCGCATTCCATCGCTTCTATCTCGTAAACATCTCTTATCGACGATCTTTCCTCGACAAATTTCCCTCGCGTTTCATCGTACATCCAATCATCATTATCGTGTTAAGAAACGAGCGAGTTCGCGTGGCGCCTTGATCAATCATTTCGTATGATCGTTTTTTGATTTATCTCGAAAAATGATTTTACTTGAAATTTGAAAAGTAGAAAGATTCACTCGAACGTGAAGTGCAGGAGTTTGGGATTGCTCAATGCCATTTTTCAGCAGGTTGATGTTCGAGTCGGTAATTATGCAGATTCGTGACTTTTTGGAAAATAAACGAATTTTTTTGGTCATGAGGTGCTTTCATTGGTCGCCACTATTGATATTTCGTCAGGGGAGGAGCCATTTTTTCATTAATACCATAAGTTATGGGGTTTTTTAATTTTCGTAAATATATAGGAAAATACGATATTTAAAAATATTTCGATTCCTCTTGTTTTTCGCTGATAAGAAGCTACGTATTTCCTTGTGATATTAGGGTAACCTGGTCCAGGTGTACGCATCACCAAAAGCTGTGAAGTTTTTGACGATGCACTGATAACTTGAGTCGTATTTTGATATAACCTGTAATTAGAGATGCTGGGCGAAAAAATAATCAAATCCGGCAGTAAAACCCAGAAATTACGTAAGTTTAAAGACTTTTGCTGAAAATCTTAAATATTTTTACCATTTTTAAAGTATTTTTGAGAAAAGAATGCAATTATTTGATAAAAATGAAAAAAAATTGTGAACTTTTTAAAGACGATGCCTGACACATGCACCGAGCGTAATTCCGGTCAATGCCAAGAGATGGCGTTGAATTTCGATCATACTCGCGTACTCTTATCCAATAGTACTCGTAAGAGTACGCAATTCCAATTTCTGATTATTTTTGTTATTTTGAGTGATATATTTTAATTTTGCTTTTTTTTTATGTTACTTTATGAAAGATGTTTAAATTGCAAATGTAATAACTGCTTATTTGATTTCCTAGACTTCGTATTTATTTTTTTCGAATATTTTGAATCTTAAGTGTGTACTCCTAGACAAGATTACCCTACATGATACGGGCAACAATGTATACATTTCGGAATGATGAAATATGTTTTGGTTTCGATAAACGTGGTTGTCTCCTCTCAAATTGTCTCTCTCAAACCCAAACAAACCCAAACAAACTCATGAAGAAATTCAATTGTTTTTCAGAAAATTCATCTTACCTGTTTACGGAAACTTCAAAACCCCATAACTTATGGTATTATTGAGAAAAGTCAGCCTGCCCCGATAAAATATCAATGGTCATGACCAATAAAAGTAACTTGAGGTAAAAATGAAAGTAACTTGAGATAAAAAAAAAATTTCCGTTGTTTTTCGGAAAAGTCAATAAACTGCATAATTACCTATGATTTTTATGAAGATTTCGAATCTTCGGATTTTTGAGATCAAAGCTGGATGAGAAAACGGTCGAGTGATAATTTCGTACGAGATGGGTGCATTTGTATACTAGCGTAGAGACAATGGTGGAGCTCGAGGGAATATCGGTTACTCGTTCGAAATACCTGAAAGCCCTGGAAGAGAGAGAGAGGGAGAGAGAAAGAGAGAGAAAGGCGAGGAGGGCTTTGAGGTGACGGGTTGGCAACCGCCGCGAGAAAGCCAAAGGGGGAAGAGAACTGGAGTCATGGCATGCTCTGCTCCCTGTCTGTTAATGCCTTTGCCACGAAAGATCTATGGACTGCCCGTAGTTTATATGCTAATACGTAAAGAGTGTTAAATACTCGATCATTTATCACGCCATCGCTTCTCTTATTCTCGCCCTGCGGACGAGAACTGCCCTCCTCCTTGTACCCATCTTGCTCTTTTCTTCGTCCTCTTCATCCTATTTTTCCTCCTCCTCTTCTTCTTCATCTTCTTCTTTTTCTTCTTCTTCTTCTTCTTCTTCTTCTTCTTCTTCTTCTTCTTCTTCATCACCTTTTTCTTCTTCTTCTTCTTCTTCTTCTTCTTCTTCTTCTTCTTCTTCTTCTTCATCTTCTTCTTCCTCTTCATCCCCTTTCCCAAAGCCGCCTGGATCCTGGAGCCTCTATTTTTTCATTCTTCTCCCATCTCTTTTCTTTTCGTCTCATTCCGCTTCTCGCCTCCGAAAGTCCAAGAATTCTCGCTTCGTGAACACTCGCGAGTTTTCCATCCGGAAGGACGAAGGCGTCACGAGCGCAGCCTTCAATGGGGGTGGGGAGAGGGCGGAGGCACTTCCCGACCGTCTTTTATTTTTTCAGCTTAATGGAATTATTGCCTAGCCGATGAAGAACGAGATAATTACGGAAGTAGGACATTGAAGGATCTGGGAGATTGTGGATTCGATCAGGATAGAAAGAAGGTTAAACAGGGCTGTGAACGATTTCGATGCCCGTGTGCTGTCCTTCGGAAGATTTGGGCTTCTCAAATCATCCGGCTCAAAATCCAGAATAAAATAATCAGCTTCGTAACTTTGATGAAAGTTATGAAAATGTTGGTCTAGAATTAAAAATTTACGTTTCGTGAATCATGACTTAAATTTTCAACTTTAAATTAAAAATCCAACTCTTGCTTTTTCTTTTAGAATTTTTTAGAACTGGTCATGTCGAAATTCCTCAAAAAATCGAAAAAAAAAATCATAACTCCTAAACTATAAAAAATTGCGGAACGTACTTGGGGGTGATTCGGATACGACATGCCGGATCAAAATTTTTTTTATGACGTCAATTGACCCGCCACCCTGTATATGGAAATATATACATATTCTATATATATACAGGGTTACTGGTAACTCGACGTATTCTTTGCAGGACGTCACAGTAGAGTTAAAATGCAATAAATTAAGCCACCAAATGTTCTACCGAAGTTCAGTAGTTTTTTAGTTACGTTAGATTTTTGATATTGATAATTTTGATAT
>JAPYZJ010004354.1:0-13865 GCA_030522765.1 Ophioninae sp. B BG-2022a | reverse complement strand
ATTGGCTCGTTCAATGTCAGAGAAAAGATTGGATTTTGGGGTGGATGGGGGGAGGTTTTCTTTCGGGGGTGCAGAAGCTGGATAAGAAAGAGAAAAAAAAAAGGATGAAGGTTCGAGCTTGCAAGCACGGTCTTTAGGGGCTCATAACAGACGTGCGTACGCGTACACGATCAGCGGTATAAAATTACGGTATCGTGTAAACACCGGGGACTAGAGTCGGCTCGTGTGATGGCGGCCTGGGTGGCCCCGTTTGGCATGTCGGATCGTTCATCGTTCGTCGTTTTCTCCCTGCCTTCCATATATATATGTATTTATGTATGTATGTATCTAAACGGACACTCTGTACATGGGTAAATCTCACGTGTTACACACAAGCTACGAAAAACCTCAACAAGGTTATATACATACAAATATATACCTATATATTTGTATTTCATACATATGAACAAATTTCATTCAATTTCATGGAGAAACTGCGAGTTCAGAGCTGAATCTCAAAATTCCAGTAATATTATTATAAATGTTTACGTAGAAAGTTTTAAATCAGTATTTCACAAAGAAAATTTCAGTTCAGAATTTCATATAGAAAATTTCAGTTCAGAATTTCATACAAAAAATTTCAGTTCAGAATTTCATATAGAAAATTTCAGTTCAGAATTTCATACAGAAAATTTCAGTTTAGAATTTCATATGGAAAATTTCAGTTTAGAATTTCATATAGAAAATTTCAGTTTGGAATTTCATATAGAAAATTTCAGTTCAGAATTTCATATGGGAAACTCCAGTTCATAACAGGCATGGGAACCTCCAGTTCAGAGACAGGATTGAAAATTCCTGTTAAAAAATTTTACATAGCAAGTTCTGATTCAGTATTCCATATAGAAAATTTTATTCCAGTATTTCATATGAAAAATTCCAGTTAAAAAAATTTTACATAGCAAGTTCTGATTCAGCTTTTCATATAGAAGGTTTTCATTCAGTATGTCATGTAGAAAATTCGAGTTCATATCCAAGTCAAATTCAGTTTTCATATGGAAAATTCCAGTTCAGAATTTCATATAGAAAATTCTAGTTGAGAATTTCATATGGTAAATTCCAGTTTATATCGAAGTAAAGTTCAGTTTTCATATACAGATTCCAGTTTATAATTTTATATGGATAATTTCAGTTCAGAATTTCATATAGAAAATTTCAGTTCAGAATATCATATAGGAAATTCCAGTTCAGAATTTCATATGGTAAATTCCAGTTCAGAATTTCATATGGTAAATTCCAGTTCAGAATTTCATATGAAAAATTCTAATTCAGAATTTCATATGGAAAATTTCAGTTCAGAATTTCATATAGGAAAGTCCAGTTCAGAATTTCATATGGTAAATTCCAGTTCATATCGAAGTAAAATTCAG
Source organism: Ophioninae sp. B BG-2022a (assembly GCA_030522765.1). Lineage (NCBI taxonomy): Eukaryota > Metazoa > Arthropoda > Insecta > Hymenoptera > Ichneumonidae > Ophioninae sp. B BG-2022a. The sequence goes on along the minus strand of JAPYZJ010004354.1, from coordinate 12,459 downwards.
TTTTCATATACAGATTCCAGTTTATAATTTCATATGAATAATTCCAGTTCAGAATTTCATATGAAAATTTCTAGTTCAGAATTTCATATAGAAATTTCTAGTTCAGAATTTCATATGGAAAACTTCAGTTCATATCGAAGTCAAATTCATTTTTCATATAGAAATTCCAATTAATAGTTTCATATAGAAAATTCCAGTTCAGATTTTCATATGAAAAATTTCAGTTCAGAATTTCATATGGAAAACTTCAGTTCATATCGAAGTCAAATTTATTTTTCATATAGAAATTCCAATTAATAGTTTCATATAGAAAATTCCAGTTCAGATTTTCATATGAAAAATTCCAGTTCAGAATTTCATATAGAAAAGTGCAATCCAGAATGCATCATCAAGAGCTTGCACGATTTTCATATGAACCTGAGCAAACAGAGTGATAATACGGAATGGAAAGAGATAAACAAAGTGTGCAGTAGCTTGCACCGAGCAAGCAGGAAAAATAAACCGAACAAATGTTCAGGTCGCGCTGTACGAAAGGATAGAGACTAGAGGGATTTTTATAGTTACGATTTATGATTCTTTCCTACTTTTCGTTTGCCCTTTTTCTCTCTCTCTCTCAAAAAGGGAGGCCCTTGAGTCCTACGACGTAAACAGGAGCACTCTTGTCAAACACTGAGGGTAGTTTTAGGGTAAGAGGATCGCAGAGACAGAGAGAGAGAGATTGATTGATTGATACGATTTATTACGATTTATTACGCCCTAAAAAACTTTCGAGCAAAACAAACCCAAACAAAAGAAAAAAGGACAAAAATAACGATAAGAAAACGTTTGGGCAATTTAAGGTAATAACAAAAATATTAACAAAATAAAAGCATAAAGTCTATCAAAATTAATGACAAAATAATAATATAACAAAAATGTAAAAAAACGTAATAATAACCAAGAAAAACCGAAAAAGAAATTTTCGATAACCAAAAAACGTAATAATTAACCAAAGAAACGAAAAAAAAATTTAAATATCCAAAAAACGTAATAATAACCAAGAAAAACCGAAAAAAAATTATAAATAAACAAAAATAACAAACAAAAAATCCTAAAAGCAACAAAAAATAGAAAAACCCTGAAAATAACCAAAAATATTTAAAAAAACCCTAAAAATAACCAAAAATATTTTAAAAAATCCTAAAAATAACCAAACACAACAAAACCCTAAAAATAACCAAAAATAACAAAAAAAAACCCTAAAAATAACCAAAAATAACAAAAAAAAACCCTAAAAATAATCAAAAAAGGCAAAACTGTGAAAAAAAAACGCAAAAATGTCTAAGAGAGAGAAAGATAGACACGAGAGGAAAACCGAGTGAGATAGATGACTCATTCGAGTAGCCAAGAATTACCAAGGCTCCTCGTAGTGGGTACTCCAGTGCAATCGAAAAAAAAAAAAAAAAAAAAAGAAAACCCCTCGAGTCCTCAACCCTTCAGCTCGTGCTACTTTTTCCAGAAGGTACTGCAACGACGAGTGGCCGAGAGGGTGGGCAGAGGAGTCGAGGGGGTTGCGCAATAAATTTTGTACGAGTGTCTTACCACCCTGTTGCACTCATCGACCCTCAACGAAATTTCGACTGCAAGTTTGTCCATACGTATTTGGACGTAGGAGGATTGAGGTCCTCCAAAGAGGGACAAAAAAAAAAATGTTCGGCTGTCAGCGCTGGTCTACTGGTACCATGCTCGAATCGAAAAATAGGGGAGGGGGAAATGAAATAGTCGATCAAATTGAATATGTTACAATATTTATACAAAAAATCAAACAATCTTAAAAAAAAAATACCCAAGGATGTAACGCTATTTAAAATCGTGGTTAAACATGAGCCACGATGTAATACTACTTATTATTATAAAATAATTCAAATAGTTTAATATTGATAATAATTATAAGAATAAAAATAATAAAAATAATTTAAACCGTTTTAAAAAATAATATTAAAAAACTGTAATGATGCAACGATAATGATCGATAATCATTTACATAATATAACAATTAAACCAAATTACAAATATTAATATTTAAAAACAAATAAATAGATATATAAATATAAAAAAACAAAAACAAATTGAATTAATAATTTATATAATCCAAATATTATGGGTGACTTGGTGAAAATTCAATAATAATTGACATAATATCATAATGGTAATAATAATGATATTAAACCAATCGTTATTGAGTTTTCGTTCAATTATCATTGGATTATATTATCCAATAATAAATTAAATATCATGGCGATAAAACAATAATAATTATTGATAATTTTATAACTATAAAAAATTTATAAATTTATAACTTACAATTAATATATAATTTTCAGTAATAATAATTTATAATTTTACTTATTAATTAATATAATTATATAAATTTATGTATATTAAATATTAATTTTATTAATATTTTACTAAAAAATATTTTTTTATTATTATTATTATTACTATTATTGAATATATTTTTTCTTTATATATTTCTATATTATTATTATTATTATTATTATTATATTATAAAATAATCCAAACAATATTGTATTTAGAATAAAAGGCTGAGAAAAAGATCGAAAAAGATAAGAATGAAAATACGTACGAAGAGAAAAAATTGACTGTATATACGTATGCGTGTCATGCCCCTCTCTCTCATCACTTCGTTCCTTCTGTTCGGGTCAAACAAACTCCTTGAGAATTCGAGGTTGTCCTCCTCCTTCTCACCAGCTATTTCCCGCCCTTCGTGATCAACGTTGAACCTCCCCGAATCGAGGAGACGAAAGGACGATATCTCGGTGGTGGTCCGATTCGAGGCTCCAAATCCACACACCCAATGGTCCATCGCTTTCGCAGGCGAATCCACTGCTCTCGTCGAGAAACCACATCCGGGTACGAGCACTTTTTTTTTCTCATTTTTTTGAGCTCCCTTCGAAGTTTAAGGCCTTGTGAATGTTACCCGAAAATTCGAGCCACTTGTACGAAAAATTGTCGAAATTGTCCTGAACTTACGAAAAATTGCATCAATTTTGAAAAAACGGTCTTTAAAAATTAAAATTTTCGAAAAAGTAATTCAGGGTCCTCCAAATTTCGGCATAATATTTTTCGTCAGGTTTTTCAACTTCCATTTTCGAAAAATAGAATTATTTATTTATTTCTTGGTTTTTATTTATTTTGACGGGATTATTCTTTATTTTTTTTGTTATCGAGTCAGAAAGGCTGAAAAAAGTGGAATTTTGCATTGAAAAGTTAATTCAAATTCCAATCGGTCGCCATGTTTTGAAAAAATTGTTTTTTTTTAATCCTACCATGCGAAAGGCTTTGTAAATTTTTTTTTTAAATTCTATTTAATCATAGGATTTTTGAAAAAAAAAGATCGTGGTTTAAAAATAAAAAGCAAATTTGAACAATATTTTTCACTTACATGTAATCATGTACACAAAAACAACAAATATAAAAACAAATCTAATAAATATATTTTTTAAAAAATAAAAAATAACAAATAATATGGATTCCAACAAATGTCAATAAACATACATGTACTTATTAACTTATTTCGATCAAAATATATATTCCGTTATAAATGCATTATTTCGAAAATTTATAAATAAATATATGAAATATGAAATAAATGAAATATATTGTACATATATATTTACAAAAAAAATAATTCAATGTCAAGTAATTAAAAAAAAAGTATGCCAATAATATTTAAATTAAATGATTTCTAATAATAATTAAATAAAACATTTTTCTATCAGCAATTTCTAATAATAATTAAACCAATAAGAACAATAATATTATTCATGATAATAATAATAATTGGAATACTTAAAAAAAATTATATAACCATAACTGCAATATTACGATTATAAAAAGTCAATATTTATCCTTTCGGAAAAAAAAACATTTTTGATTTTCCCCTTGGAATTGGTCTCTCATCGAGAATTCAATGGACACTTTTGCCGCGAGTCGTAAATATAATGGAGACCCCGTGATCAAAAGTTACGATATTACGAGTGCTGAAACCGAGGAGGCCGATGAAAGAAAAGAAAAAAAAATAAAAATAATCGAAGACAAAAATCGTTGGTCTCTCGAGCAGCTCGGTCACTCGATATCCCGTCACGCCTCGTCAATAATAAACCAATCGAGCTTTCGATATATTTTGTTCGTTGTATCGTCGTGACGAAAGCGAGTCCTCTCGAGATCCGAAAGACAATGCTCGATTGTCTCGCTTCAATTCCGTTTGATTAATTATCTGGGAAATTGTGAAATTGTTTTTTAACAATGAAAAAAAAAATGAAAGTCGTTTTGGAGCGTTTATCAAAAATTTGGAAAAATATTTGGTACTGATGGCTTTGTCTGAGAAGATTTTTTTTGTTTGGGTTTGTTTGGGTTCGTTTGGGTTCGTTTGTTGGAGTTGATTGATAACGTTTGTTTTGTTTTGGAAAATCGATGAAATTTTTCGTCAAAATAATTGGGACGTGTCGACAATTAATTTTCATTAAGCAAATCGTATTTCGTGCCAAAAGCCATTCAGGCTCTCGTTTTCAATTTAGCCTTTTTAATAGCTAATTTAAATTGTATTTAAATTGAAATAATCGAAAATTTAAGGAATTGCTAATTGAACATTCATACACTTTCTAGTTTAATAACCTTAGTAATAGCTAATTTAATTTAATGGCTAGATATTTAATTATTAGGTAATTTACTGTTTCGATTTTTAATAATTAGTTAGTCAATAATTGGCTGTTTAATAATTGCCTGATTCAACAATCAACTATATAATAATTGGCAGTTCAATAATTGCCTAATAAAAAAACTAACTATACAATAAAAAAGTTTATTTAAAAATCCGCTGTTTAATAATTAGCTGATTCAATAATTATCTATTCAATTGAATTAGAGCAAATTTCATAATTAGCTATTCAATGAAATTAGCTCATTTCATAATTGGCTATTAATGGCTATTAAATGGTTAAATTGTACAAACAATTGCCATAAAACTTCCCCAATCCAAACCAACAATTTTCGTTAAACTTTCTTCTTAAATAATAAATTAATAACCATTTAATCGTAATCCTTCGTAATCAACGATCATTAATCACCAATGCCAAAAATAAACAAAAAAAACAATCTAAATGCAACAATCATCCTCCCGAAGCGTTACAAATAACAAAAAAATTGTTCAGTACCACATTAATTGCAACGACCAGTCTTTTTCCAAAACCAAAATGGCGCTCGATCCCACGTTTTCTCACGATCCCCCCCCCCCCTGCTTCCGCAATATTTTTCATCTTCGAATGACGTATTTTGAAGCTTCCTTTCGAAAAAAAAGTGAATTAACAAAGAATTGTTGAAAAATGTTGAAAATTGTTAAAATGCACGATCGTAGTATGAGGCAATAACGTAGGTATTCAAGACTGGTATTAGGTGGATGAGGATTGGTCCAGCATCTTCCGGATGGCAGAGAAAGGCTGAATCATTGGTGTGGTAGAAACGATGAGCTCCGCCCAATAGGCGTGATCCGGCACAATGAGAGACGCAACACCCACGCAAATAGCGTCCAAAGTGAGCGTAATATATGTTGGTGCTCGATGAATTTTTCATCTCCGTCTCCCCCTTAAAGTCCCTCTCCGAGTCACTCCCGCTCTTGGATCTTCGTTTTAGGCCGAATGATGCTGGTGCAACCTGGTAAAGACCGAAGGGAGGCTCCGTCGGAGCGACCAAGTTGAAGCCTCCAGTCAGTCGAAACGCTCACAGGCGATAGTTCAAAGATCGAGAGATAAAACAAGGATAAATAAAGGATAAATCGATGAGAAGGGTTTTGATCCACTTAATACCAAAAGGAATCCAAATAGGGTTAAAAGTTTCAGGCAATATCTAAGATTCTAGGCCAATGTGGGGTCATCGTAGAATGAGCACCGGAAGTGGACAAATGGAATAAGAGTGTTGGAAAGTGCAAACAGTGAAAGAGAAGTGTCTAGGATTCATCAGGAATGCAGAAAAGTTGAAAAAACAAGCTTTGAAAAAGATCGTGACGGATTGTATGAGTGTTGGTGATCCAGTGTAGTGCGGAGTCCAGAGTGGGCCAGACAATCCAGGATGAAAAACGAGTTGGAAACTAGCTTACATTCGCAAGAGCACAACCATCATCATCACCCTAGTCATCATCATCATCATCATCATGGGCATCAAGCTCTCCATTTGTCTTCTAGTCCGGGCCACGTTGGTTTGCCGGAAAGATCAACATCGATGCTGGGTCTTTCGATCCAGCAGCAAGAATCCCCAGTACCAGCAGTAGTGAACCCGAGCAGTGAGAGTCCTAGAAAGCCAGGTGCTAGAAGACAAGAAAAACCGCCGTATTCCTACATAGCCTTAATCGTAATGGCGATTCAATCAAGCCCTGATAAAAGGCTGACACTATCCGAAATCTATACGTTTCTCCAGCAACGATTTCCGTTTTTCCGTGGTGCTTATCAAGGCTGGAAAAACTCGGTGCGACACAATTTAAGCTTGAACGAATGTTTCATAAAGTTGCCTAAAGGCTTGGGGCGACCTGGCAAAGGTCATTACTGGACCATAGATCCAGCCAGCGAATACATGTTTGAAGAAGGTAGCTTCAGAAGACGACCACGAGGCTTTCGACGCAAGTGCCAAGCTTTGAAACCCCAATATCCGCAATACTACGCTAGCACTGGTACCGTCGGTGTTGGCGTACAGCCAACAGCCTATGATAATCTAACCGGCGGTGTCGATTACGCCAATGGTTATCAGAATCAGTATCAGAATTATCAAGAGTACGCCATGTACGGACCACCGGGTGGTGTGACCGATTGGACCTATCCTGAACCACCCTACAAGCCACCACCTATCGCTGAAGTTACCTACAAAACAACCGAAGTTACCTACAAAACCGGTGACGGTTCTCTCTATCGCAATGGCGAGATTAGCTTCAAAAACGAACCCACCACTTATCCACGCAATCAAGAACAAATCACTTATCGACCCAACGAATCTTTTACCGCCAAACAAGAACCCCACTATCATCATCATCATCATCATCAACAGCAATGCCATCAAGATATCACCAGCTACAAAAATGAAAACGATCATGAAAGCTTGCCTAATTGCAATTATAAAAACTCGACTACCAATCCGACGGCTAATACCGTACAGCCCAATACCAGCAGTCAGGATTACTACGTTGGATATGGCCTACCTACAGCCAATGGTAACAATGCCAATACCGCTGCCATCAGGGGCATTCAAGTGCAAATCAGCCCTGGCAGCCCCATTGGCAATCTCAACTCACCACATAGCGACTCATGCCAGACTCCTATTACTGATCATGGTGGGTTTTTTTCATTTGGTACCTGTTTTACTTTGTACTTAAAGACTATTTTTTTTTCTTTTTTTTCGATTTAATCGTGGATTATAAATTGGATTTTGCAAAGCTGAAGGTTATCAATGACCACGATGATCCCAATGACCTTCTTGTCCATTTAGCTAGGGTTTTGATGGTTCATTCTTGACTAGTAGATGGACTAATCGACTTCTGGTAACTTCTAGAGAATTTTTAAACACTGAACTAAAATACTAAAACACAAAAAATTCGACCCTTCTGGAATTGTTGAATTCGAAAATTCTATTCGTCCAGAATTTTTTAATTATAAAATTCTATTCTTCTAGAGTTCTAAAAAAAATGATTCCTAATGCCAATTTTTAAAACCAACTTTAAAGAAATTCTATTAATTTCTAGAATTCTAAAATAATTATTTAAAAACCTAATCGTGTATTATAAATAGGACTTTGCAAAGCTGGAGGTCATCAATGACCAAAATGACCCCAATTACCGTTACCATTACCATTACCATTTAGCCAGGGATTTGATGTTTCCTTCTTTCCTAATAAAATTGAACAATTCTGAAACTCGGAAAATTCTATTATTTTATAATATCAAAATTCCCAAAATTGAATCCTTTCAGAGTTTTGAAATTCTATAGATTCTATCCTTCTAGAATTTAAAAATTCCAAAAGTCCATTTTTCTAAAATTCTAAAACACTAAAAATTCTATTCTAGAATATTAAAATTCCAAAAGACGTAACCTTCTAAAATTTTAAAGTTCCATAGACTCTATCCTCCTAGAATTTTAAAATTCCAAAAGTATATTCTTCTAAAGTTCTAAAATTCCAAAACATTGTTCTCCTAAAATTCTAAAAAAAAAATTATCTGCAATGCCAATTTTTAAATCCAACTTTTAAAAAATTCTATTGATTTCTAAAATTCCAAAACATTGTTCTCCTAAAATTCTAAAAAAAAAATTATTTGCAATGCCAATTTAAAAATCCAACTTTTAAAAAATGCTATTAATTTTTAAAATTCTAAAATTAACTGTACCTAAATTCATTCGGATTTATCTCTAAATTTGTCGATATAAAATCGAGAATTTCAAAAATGGAACTGACTGGGAAATCGCTTAAATAAGAAAATGAAACAAAGGGGTGAAATTTTCATCGTTATGGGTGGCACACCAGCAGAGATTCCAGTGGAATGTGCACATCGACGCAAAAGTGCACCAACCCTCGTGTGTGAAGGGCTACAGGTCATTGAGGGTTGGGAGACAAATAAGAGGGGAAAAAAATAAGGGGATCTCCCTTTTTCTCTGTTTCACGAATGGACTGTCGTCGAGACTAACCGAGCCATCTGGAAAATTGGTTTTTAGACGTTTTACGAGCTTGGAGGCGCCATTGGCCCTGTTGAAAAGAGTCTCAGTTTTTTCCCTAAAACTTGACGTCTCTTCGTCAACCCACCCTCCTCAACGCATATTCTTTAAAAAAAATGCAATTTACACGCACCTCCCATTTTTATGATTTTTTTACGAAATTACAAATTCAGTTATTGGCTTAATGAGTATAATACTGAAAAATATTAAAAAATATATTTTTTTATATTTTTTGCTCTTTTAAGATATAAAAACACAGTTTGAATGAAGTTTTAAAAAAAATGGGCAATAAAAAATCAAATTTTGTATTCTAAGCTTCGATATATCAATGGTAATACACTAAACGAAAATTTTTAATGCAAGTGCAAAAATAACAAAACGGTGGCGATAAGAGGTAGAAATAAATGTGCAAGTTTTTCATTGATTTTTGAAACAACAAAAAATAGTACACCATTTTTTACTCCAATTTTTACACAATTTGGAGCTTTTTTAATCAGAATTATTTTTTATTTTCATTTTCGAAGTATTTAAAGTTGTTCAATTTCAAATTTTTTTTTATTGTGATTTTTTAAATTATTTTATATTTTCATTTACAGTTTATGAAAATGTAGTAAACATTTTCATAAACTGTAAATGAAAATAAAAAATAATTCGAAAAAGAAAATATAAAATAATTTAAAAAATCACAATAAAAAAAAATGTTTAATTGAACAATTTTAAATACTTCGAAAATGAAAATAAAAAATAATTCTGATTAAAAAAAACTCAAAATTGTGTAAAAAAAATTAGTTTAAAGATACAAAGGGTACAATTTCGCTTATGTAAAATGAAAATTCCAAAAATAATTATTTTCGTTCAATCAGCAACTCCCGCCAATATTTTTTTTTTCGAAAATATTTTTTAATTTCCAAAAATTTAATTAAAAAAAAATGGTATTTTTTCAAAGTTTGCTTGTAGAAAATCCTTGGTTGAGAAAGTCTTGGAACTCGGGTCGAGTAAACATATTGGTCCGATGTGTATTAACAATGCAATTTACCTAAGTACGAGTACACTAAAATTGTTTATTAATTCACGGATATGTCTGGTCGAGTCGAATCGACGGTTCGTCTTGAGTTTCGTTTCTGTCTTGTAAAGGGTGACGTTTCAAACTCGGGCGACGAAACGTCTTCCTTGTCGTCTCACTAATGGAACTTTCATCATTGATTGAGAAGACGCGACGGAACGAGAGAGAGAAAGAGAGAAGGGAGATTTTTGGGAAGTAAAACAAGAATAGAGCCTGATGTATGACGGATACGCATGAAAATCTAGTTGACAGGGCCTATTAGCTCCTCCTGACAGTGCATCTTCACGCTCCGTTAAACATTGAAATTTTAATGAGTCTCGTGTACCAAAAAGTGTGAAAAAAATTTACGTTCAATGTGAAACATCAACCAGGAGGGCACGGCCCTCTAAAAAGGCCAGGCACTCGATTTTTCTCTATTTCTTACATTTTTTACGAATTTTAGAAATTTCATTGTTTTTAGATTTTTTAAGAATTTTAGAAATTCGGTTATTTTTAGAATTTTTACGAATTTTAGAAATTTGATTATTTTTAGAATTTTTAAGAATTTTAGAAATTTGATTATTTTTAGAATTTTTAAGAATTTTAGAAATTCGATTATTTTAGAATTTTTAAGAATTTTAGAAATTTGATTTTTTTAGAATTTTTAAGAATTTTAGAAATTCGATTATTTTTAGAATTTTTAAGAATTTTAGAAATTTGATTATTTTTAGAATTTTAGAATTTTAGAAATTCGATTATCTTTGGACATTTCGAATTTTGGGGGAAAAAGATCGAGAAGTCTAAAATTAAACGTATTACTAAAATCCGTAAAAATTCTATAAATGTAACGGTCTAAAATCATCTACAATTCTAAAAGTGTAACATCCTTAAAAAATCTTAAATTTTAAAAACTGTAACTGTCTTAATAATCTGGCATTCCAGAATTATAAAAAATTTGAAATCGAAGATTCTCAATATTTTAGTATTCTAAAAAACGAAAAAAAATCGAAAATTCTAGAACCTACTCGGAAATTCTTCTAATTTGCAAAGTTCAAAGATTCTTAGATAAGTATCAATACGATAATATTTTTATAAAAATTCCAAATTCCTCGAATCTAAGATACCCAAGTTCTAACTTCTAAAATCCTAAACGTCTTCGTAAATTTTATTTCTTCTAAAATTCTAAAAATACCAGTATTCTAGAATTCTACTCTCCGAAAATTCTAAAATTTGTATTTCCTATGCTAATTTACAGATTCTTTTTTTCAAAACGCCATTTCTTTAGAGCTTATTTCTAAAATTTTGAGACATCTAAAAAAATTCCAAAATCCTCTAAAAATTCATAAAATTTTCAAAAATCTTTTCGAAAGCTCTAATTGATAGAACGTGGAAGTCTTTTCGTCTTTTTTTGAAAATTTTTACGTTTTTTAGAAATCACCGTTAGAAATGATCAATTATGATTCAATAATACGTTACGAGTCGTAATAACGCGTATACGTGTGTGCTTTGTGTCGACACGTGCGTGTTTGTGTACATGTAGTATTTTTCATTTGAAAGTGCGATGCTCGCTAAGTTTCACGCGTGTTGAGGGTTTATCGTTCAAATGTTTACGAGCCCGATAAACAAGATCTTCCTCGATGTATTACTGATGAGAGGATGCCCTCTCGTCTTGGCCTCATATAATAGCGAAATATTAGCACATCATAACCTAATCGTATCATCAAGTGTTTGAAAATTATCAATCCTCTAACAATAATTATTATAAACATTAACTGGTTATTATACAATAATATTGCATAAATAAAAACATACGATTAATAATAAATCATTACAAATAATTATTTATTAATCTTATATTGTTAAAATCTTAATAAACAAAAAATAGAAAGAATTCTATTTTATCTGAGAAATTTTAGAAACAAACATTTAAAAATTAATAAATAATTATAGATACAATAATAAAAATAACATACAACAACAATCATTAGTTGTATATTATTTTGATTATTATTATCATTATTATTGCATTTTTTTTAAAAGTTTGTTTCCAAAGTTTAGAATTTTTTCTATTTTTTGTTTATTAAGATTATGAATTATTAATAAAAATATGATTATCAGTAAATAATTGTTAAACAATGTCGGTTAAAATAATTATAAAAATAATCATTGTGTTAATTATAAATTATTATTGAATAATAATTATGGACACGAGAATTGAGTGACGTCTCGATCTCCTGACAACCTCGAACCTCGTACGGGTAGACCGCACACGAAGGCGCTCAAAGCCCAGTAGCTTCGAGTGCAAATTCATCGTGTTTTTTTTTCTACTCGTTCTCACTCACTTTTTATCTCTCTCTCTCTCGGTTGTTTCGAGTTTTTTCAATATCTAATGACACATTTGTTTAAACCACGATGCGATCGTTCACGAGACACGAACTTTAGTTTCCCATCAATCCGGTAGAGGCGCAGTTTTTTAGTGACTTTTTATTCTTCCCGAAAGTTAGTGACTTTTCATTATTTTCAAAACATAGTGACTTTTTATTCTTCTCGAAACTTAGTGACTTTTTATTTTTCCCGAAAGTTAGTGACTTTTCATTATTTTCAAAACATAGTGACTTTGTATGCTTCTCGAAACATAGTAACTTTTTATAATTCTCCATACTTAGTGAC
>JAPYZJ010004353.1:0-14125 GCA_030522765.1 Ophioninae sp. B BG-2022a | reverse complement strand
ATATTTTTCAAAAAGCCGCCTAAAACATTTTTTTATCGCAACTCGTAGTAGCGTGCTCGGAGGCGAAATCGACGAATGACGCGAGATGTGCGAGCCTTAAAGATTACTGTCACATGTTTAATAACGCGCGCTTTTTAAAAATGGCAATATTAACGAGGGTGCCCGCTTTAGGCACGGTGCCCGCTTTAGGCCCATCTCCGCTACGTCACGCTTGAAAATTCAGTGAAATTCTTTCCGGGTCGATATTCGGTTACCGAGCGGTCACCCATCCTTATACGGGTTTCAGTTTCGTTATTTTCATCAAGAAAAATGATTATTCCAATCGATAAAAATTATTATTTTTATCAGGGCCCAAAAATTATTATTTTTATCAATAAAAAAAATATTTTTATCAGGGCGGAAAAACGATTATTCATACACGAAAGATCATTGGTGTTTGAAAAATGACAAAATTTAAGACGGAACGGCGAATGGTTGCGTCGACAGTTAGGGACCGGATTTTCATCTTCATCGGTTTCCAATGTTGGAGAGCATAACTCGTAAACGTAACGGGTTCCGCCGATCGTTTTACTCGCGCTCTTCGTCCGGGTAGTTTGATAGTTCGAGTATCGCACGGGCGCAGCCTCCGCGCGTTCACCGTCGTTGACCAAATGGCCTGAGAAGCCCTGAGCCCTTTCGCCCTCAGTCGTTCACGACCTTCCCCCCTCCCCCTCCTCGCCCTCCGTGAGAATAGGAGCTGTGGGGTTATTGATCTCATTGAACGGCTATTAAAGGGCCCTATCTTAGGCGATGCAGGCGCGTTTACGCGAAAGCCTCGCCAATCAGTAGCCCACGAGTGATCGCTCGAGAGCGAGCGAGAGATAGGTGCATCGTTCCATGTGGTAAGTAGGAATCAACTATCCAATGTTAGTTAGCTGGGGTGCGTTTTGAATGAGGCTTCATCCGGCGTTCTGTCGAACCCTCCCAATCAAAAGGTCGTATCTACGAACTCTAATCTCTCGAAACAGCTTAGTGAGGTTTTTGTTGCTTGATAACCTTTGGAATAATCGTACGGATGCGTTGAAGATAGGGGAAGGCGGAAGGTGTGGGCTGGGGGGAGGGGGGTGAAAGCGAGAGGAAGGGTATCCGGTATGATCTGTATAAGCAGGCTAGCATGATCCCTTTCAACCCACGTTGGTGCGCGATAGCGTGCATTAAGGGAATCTCCTGATACAGAGCTTGGAACTTCAAGCTATAGTCGGAGATAATTTTACAGGATTTGCGAACGAAGTTTTTCTTTCTATTATTATTTTTAACCGGGAGTTTGCTGGATCGTATTTTATCACAGGTAACCTGATTTGACGTGATAATCATGGTATCTGGATAATACACCTCGACAAGTTCTTTTTTAAACGAACTTTTTTGCAAGCTTGAGAAATGCATAAACGAATGTGACGTTCCGTTTTTTTCACGATAGTTTTGCCTAGCTGAATATTCCGGGAAGTACAATGAGAAAATAAAAATATTGATATTGACAAATTGGGTCTATTTGATTTTTAAAAATTTAGTTGAACTAAATTTTTCGTATCATCAAATATTTCCTGGTGAATACTATTTTTACAATTGTTTCTATCAAAGAAATTGATTTGTTTCCATTAATCTTATGGTAATATCATCCAATAACTAGATTTTTTATTTATTCTGTATAAATATTTTATTGGGTTTCAACTGGGCGTATACAAATTTTTGGCATTCAACAATTTGTGAAGAAATTAGCCGCCAAGCCATAGTGCGGGGTGAAAGTGCCAAGTTATGGACCAGTCGTAAATCTCGACTTTTCGTAAAACAGGAAGTTATCAAACGGCACATATCGTAATAAAATAAACATTTATATCATTCTGAAACCTTTTCTAAGTTTGTTTAACAAAGATACATATATATTTAAATGGAATGTAGGACCGCGCCCCCATTATATGAATTCAAATCACATGGATAATTGCTTAAGCCAAGGGTAGTTTTTTATTCAAGAATATTTTGTATACATTCAAAAAATGGATGTGATTGAATTTTCATCTTTATTTCTTTTATTCACACATATATAATTATTGCCGATAATATCCAAAACAAATAGGAAAATATATTTATGACGAGTAGGATCATAGTAGACCCCGACAGAAAGAAAAAAACCTATTTCATTTTAATAAATCCTTATTATATTTAATTTTCTGTCTTAATATCTACAATAGTCACAGTTCTACGAGAGGGGTTATAAAACATTGTAAGATATATTATAATGTTTGATCATCTATCTCTTCGCTAAAACTCGAATTCAAACAAATTCCACCGATAATGTCAGTGACCTCGTGTCAACCCAATTTTCCACATATTATTTAAAATCACAAATAACACTTTAATAATAATATTTTTAAATTCATACTGTCGCGTAAAATTTTCATTTTTAGCACGCAAAATATTATTACAAATCCGAGGATATTTCTCTGGCTGACGTTTAGCGTGCGAGTCCCGAACGGCGGAAGCGAGAGGTGCATTAAAATCGACACGAAAAATAACGCGTATACGGTGGGTTTGTTTGGGCTAGGGAAATACGAGATGAAATTCAACTCTCTTCGGATACGCGAGAAAAATGGTAGCTCGATCATCGCGGTGTCTTTTTCATGCACTTGTTTTCTTTTGCGTTCGGTGGTTCATATCGGAAATCGGTTGGGTATCGAGAGTGTAAAAAAAAAACAGTGGTGAATATATGCTGCGATATGCACGCGTTGCAGTGGTGATTTCGAAGACACTCGGCATCGACGTATCGACCGCGCAGCTGTTTACTTCGCAATGTTTTTTTGGGTTTGGGTTTGTTTTGGTTTGGGCAGCTGTTCATCTAGCGATCTTTGTTTGGGTTTGTTTGGATTTGCACTGCTATTTACTTCGCGATGATTGTTTGGGTTTGGGTTTGTTTCGGTTTGGGTTTGGGTTTCTTTAGGTTTCGGTTCGGTGGTTTGGTTGGGTTTGGGGGCTTCTTTGGGTTTGTTTGGGGGTTTGTTTAGGTTTGGGTTTGTTCGGGTTTACGTAGCTGCTTACCTCACGATGTCCTTGAAACAACCTTTACGTAGATGTGAAAAGTTTCGTTGAGCATGCAAGTCCGAAAAATAAATGATTCGTTGATAGCTTTCGAGTGTCCTCGAAACAGCGGCTGTAACGGGCCCGAAATATACTTTTCACTGACGCGAGCGCACAACTACGTACGGGCGCACATAGAGACGTCGAATCTTTCGCGTTGACTCAACGTTGGATCAGGGGGGACGTTCGTCACACGCAAATGGAGTGTGTACTCGAGGGAGTTGTACGAAGAGACAGTTGGTTTCGAAGTAGTGCTATTCGTGTCTTTTTCCAATAGAGCTTCTCTCCGTCTATCCGTCAATCTATCGATCCATCCATTTGTCTATCGCTGTACCGCCACTATGGGACTTTCCATCCCGAATCGAAAAAATCTTCGTCGTATGAGACTGGTCATCAACTTCGACAAGACTGCTCTCCGTATCGTGACGTTTTGGGAACAGCCTTCGAAGCTTCGATAGGAGTATAGCGTTTTGTTTGGGTTTTAGTTTTTTTCGGATTTGTTTGGGTTTGATTAGGTTCAAGTTTTCTCGAAAAAGCGTAGGCAAATAAAGTGTTATGTGGGTTTTAGTTTTTTTGTTTGGGTTCAAGTTTTTCCGAAAAAGCGTACGAGAATAAAGTGTTGTTTGGGTTTTCGTTTTTTGTTTGAGTCTGTTTGGGTTTTAGTTTTTTGTTCCGGTTTGTTTGGGTTTTAGTTTTTTGTTTGGGTCTATTTGGGTTCAAGTGTTTCTGAAAAAGCGCAGGAGAATAAAGTGTTGTTGGGGTTTAAGTTTTTTCGATTGGGTTTCAGTTTTTTGTTTGGGTTTCAGTTTTTTGTTTGGGTTTTAGTTTTAGGATTGCACAATGGCAGCTTTGATCAACACGCAACTCTGGGATGGTAGACTCAAACGATATATGATTTGATTAGTTGACTTTTACAATAACCAGTCATATGGGCAATAATAAGATGTGTTCGGACCGAATGACTCACATATACGACGCTACGAGGGGTAGCGATTTGGGTAGATTTACTTGCACCGACACATGCCCACGTGGCTGAGGTATGAGTAATGCTCGAAATGACGCGAGGGGAAAGCTGAGAGCTGTCGGTTCAATGTTCGATCCCGTCGATGGCCCAGGAGAAGCTCATTGCTCTTCTCTCACATAAATCCGGAGCATCACGCACCGCTGGACTGGTTGAAGCCCACAACAGAAGCAACGACAATGGCTCCGGCTCTGAGTAAATTGGCAACTTCCACAAGCGATTTTACACACACATACACACCCGTTCAACCGCAGACCCTTTTACATCCAAAAATGAACACATCTACAGACGTTTTAGCCTTAAACTTTCTACTCTTCAACTTACCACTTTTGCTTACCATTGGGTATCTATTTATTTGGGTTTGTTTGGGTTGGCATCAAAGTTCTCCAGTGGGTAATGAAAGTTTTATTTCATTTCAATAAATCACCAATTTTATATGGCCTTTGGGTCTAGTCACCCTGAATCTTTCGCATCGCTGCATCCAATCGTTTCTCGTTAAGTGCACCAGGCTATAGGTTGAATAAGACACAAATGGATGAAACGGTTTTTACGGTTAATAATTTATCGTTAATTACGAAAATCTGCTCAAGTTAGATGTCCTGATCCTTGTGGTAGGTGAATGATTTATTGGGGCTGATAAGTGGTGAAAATTGATTCGAATCTGGAAATATTTATGACCTATTGGTAATAGTGTCACTGATCCCGTCGTAGAAGACTAGCAAATCGTAAATTGACGATCCTCTTGTAGTTCGTCGGTATGAATGATCAATCGTCCATTTCCCAAAATGAAACAACAGATGATCAAGCATTTCCTGTCTCAATTGGAAAATGATATAATTTTAAGTCTTTCACGAATCGCTAAAGTCGTGCCAGTTTTTTTTACGGATCGCGAAATAGTTCCGAACGAACATTTCGTTTGACCGAAGAACCGACGAAAGGGACACGTGTGAAAACTCGACGAAAAATCATAATTACACTTTAGGCAAACGCCGAGATAGGCGTTATCCAAGAGGACTCAGCGTAACCCTTTATTCCGAAATGTCAGGCCCGAAGGTGAACCGTAAAGTTGGGAATCAGCGAGGTATCCCGTTTCATGTGCGCCTTGATTTTAATATCATCCTTTACCCGCGCTGACCGGGGCGTGCATCGTGTCTCGCCTCGTGATAAAAGAGTGCTTGTTTTTCCTCCCAGACTCTTTTTCGTCATACGATAGGTCGAGGCTCGAGGTTGGTGGGATCCGTCTCTGACGAGAGACATGAAAAGGGGGGGGATGGGGTTGAGATTTCAGTGGGTGTGGGCTATATCAATATTCCTCTCAGTCCGTTGGAGTCAGTGATACACACACGCAAAGACCAGGATTCTCCCTGTCTCTTACGCCCTCTGCCTCCTCACTCTCACTCTTTCCGGGCTGGTAAGTGAGAAAGAGAGAGTGGAGAGGAGCCGAGAGCGAGTGCTGAGAGTGATATCGATTCAGACAGCCAATTAGGGCTAAAAGGCCCTTCAGCGAGAATTTGTGCATGGAGTCGCCCAGCCGTCAGTCTACTCCGGGCTCTTCTCTTCTCCAAAACCAACCCACCCACCCAACCAACTCTGTCCATCCCCGACCACCCCTCAGCTCCGCCAACTTTCCCCATTCCCATTTTCCTTGTTTCTTCTCTTCATCTCTCATACGCTCCTATCTTTTGCACGGGGTATTCCCCCGCAGACCACCACCACCACCACCACCACCAACACCACTATTGTAGATCTCTTCCACAAGCCTCGTAACCTACCCCTTGTTCCTCACTATATCCTCGCGTCGTTGGCAACCTCGCGACTTCCATTTTTCTTATAATAATTCTCAAGCAAGATGGCCGTCGACCCCATCGCCCACTGGATATGTATATCCACCCCGACTCAACACCCTGCTGATTCGACTTGAGTGAACGTGGGAGAAGAAGACGAGGAGGCCGGGAGGGTTGCGTTTCGAGCCCTTAACTCTTCGTTTTCTTTTTCTCCTCATTCTCCGAACAATGTTAGCGCTACTTTAAGGTTAGATATACGCGATACGCGTTTGGCTAAATATAGGAATGCCTGGCCGAAAAAAGGACGCAAGTCACCAACCCCCTACACGCTCAAATCCTCCGGTTCCAGTCTTCTCGAGGTTAGGCCTCGTTACCGTGTGGGTGTTTTTTTAGTGTCCGTATGTGTGTATACGACAACGCGCTTGTAATCCCCCTCTCAAGATGCGCGCATCAGCACGTCGTGAATTCTCTCCCTTGATGGTGTCTCCCAGCGAGCGGAGAGTCACTCCACCCTTGTCTACGAGATATGTGAGATCATCTTGTCCAACCGAGATTTCGCTGCGCTTGTCATACCCTCCAGGCCAGTACAGCTTTCTTTTTTTTTCAACCCTTCTTTTTTTCATTTCTTTTTTTTTCTACCCCCGAGATGTAATTGGACACCGGGACGTCGACACTGTTCACAATGAAACATTAGTCCTCTTTGTTTTGCCTTCGAGTGATTTTTCATGATTAAAAAATGGCTCTTTCGCCCTCGCCAGGAATAATCTATTATCGGATACAAATGGTTGAATGCAGTTCGTTTTCGGTGTTCACGAATATTGTCGGTTCATACTCGTTTAGTGCGAAGAGATTCGCTTGTTTTTTTTTCAATCGAGGTTTATTCGAGTACAAAATATGCTTGAATATGCGTATATGCGATTTTCATGGCATTGGGACATTGAAGATGAAACTTGCGATTTATCAGCGTTTTTAACTTGGAAAAGTTTTTGTCGGACCGAGATGAAGGAACAAATAATAACCGGTACGAGGAAAGATCAAAGTCGAAATTCTACTTAACGAACTTTTGAAACTTGTCGTATTTTATGAAACTTTAATTGGACGCGACCTTTGTGGGGTATCGTCGGAAAAATGGGAGAGAGTATGGTGAATAAATTAAATTATAGCGTAAACAAAATAAAAAAATTAATAAAAGGGATTATTTTTTTTATCTGTTTAAAGGTCGGAAAGGGTAAACAGTGATTTTTTTAAAAAGACGTAACAAAAATATTGGTCAAGATTAAATTAGAATTACACCGAGTACTAATTTTACTAAATATTTACTAATATACTAATTACTAATATCCCAATATCCAATCCTAATATTTTACGAAATATTTACTATTATACAATTTTGCTAAATATTTACTAATATATTTTGCCATTTTACTAATACTAAAAAGTATTCATCAATCCTTGATATCTTTACCGTTCGTTGAGCCTTTCCCTTTAATTTGATTTGCTTTAAGGGACACCTGATGGTTTTTCAAATTAACCCAAACAAACCCAAACAATCAAACTTGGATTGAAATTAAAAATCCGGTGTGCAGGCTAGTGGCAAACTGGCTCTTTCCGATGAAACGAAAACTGCATTCATGGCTTTCATTCGACTTCGAGCTTTATTTTTTACAAATGTTTTATGAACCGGTGACAACAAAGTGGCTTCACCCTGACTGTTCTTAGAAACAGTGGTTTCTTCTGATAGATCTTCTGATAGATCTTTCACTTCATGATTTTGTTGATGAGTTGATGTTGAGTTGATGATTTTGTTTGGGTTTGTTTGGGTTACGAGTGGTAAAAGGTAATCAGTATCGAGCCAGCCAAAGCAGCGCTCGGTTAATCCATAGAAAATGATTTTGACTCTCATAATACTTTTTCGCAGGCACACACGGTCACGGAGTTGCTTTAAATATCAAAAGTGAAAGAACAAAAGCAGCGAGAGAGAGGCAGGGAGGGAGGGAGAGAGGGAGAGAGAGAGAGAGCGAGACAGAGGAGGAAGATTCTCTTTGGCTTGACGTTTGCTTCGAAAGCTCCTTTTTGTTTTATCAACCTCTGCCGGTTCCTCGACTCGTGCAGCAACCACCCTATTCTTCTCTCTTCTCGAATTCGAGGCGACAAAATAAGTGGGACTTGTCGTTTGCACGGTGCTTTATTGCCGTTTTCCAGCACCTCCCTCTCTCGGGCGTTTCTCCTTTTCGCTCTCCCAGCTGGCTTTGGAAGACTCTCTTTCACCCCCGAAACCCGTAACTCTTCGCTATTCCACTACATCGAGATAACCCCATCTAGCCGCTTCTTTACAAAGCATCCTATATATACCTAACGTGTATGGAGTATACCAAGTGGAATTAACGAAACCTTACACCTTTCATTTGTTTAGAGACTCGTTAGAAACGTCGTCCTCACACTCCGTTCTTTCACCATTGTTTATTCTACACGAAAAAGCGAAATGTTGAAAATTAATTATTAAAACACTTTACAGGAGAATAAAAAAATAATCGTTGGAGTTTTTTTGGGTTTTAACGAACATCTGCATACTGGCTCGTTTTGACCCCATCTTTGATCAACCCTGATGGCCCCAATCTGAACGAACGGCTACTATTTTTAATTTTTATACAAATTTGAAAAAAATACATTTTTAGTTATAATATAATGATTATTGACGACAAAAATAATGATCGTAAAAATAAAATAACGAGCATATTAAACAAATCCAAATAAAAATAACGACCGTGAAAAACAAAGTACAAGGAGTCTTAAAAACGGATGTGTTAACGTAATCCAAACAAACCCAAGCAAAACATCCTTTTTTACCAGCATTTTGATTGGCTTGCTCCAGAGATTAGTCTCAATAAACATTGTGCGCAAAAATTTATTTTGCAATTCGAAAATTATTTTAAAAAGGGCTTGCCCATCCAAATTCGCGTGTAGTATTTTCGGATGACGTTTTTACTTTCAAATGTCGGATTTTTTAAAATGGAGTGTCTTTTTTTGTTGGGGCTTGGTTCGTTTGAAAAAATAATTTAAGCGAACGTGATGTTGCTTTCAGAAAAATTCTACGATGCGGAGGATTTTTCACATGTAACGTATCTTTTTGAAAATTTTTTTCAAAACAAACAATGTTTATACTTACAATGTTAAAAACTTGGAAAAAATCGAACTAATAGCGTTCGAGACGGTAATTTCTTTAAAAAATTTTCTTTAAATTTATTTTTGCAATTCTTAGGTGTCTTTCCTTAATGCCGAATAGCTGCCCGATAATCTACTGCTGGACCATGGGTAGAAATCTTTATTGGGAAAAGTATCGTGGAACCCGTCGAGAGAGATCGAGTTCAGGATTCATGAGAAAGCTCTTTGGTAAATGATTCAATTTAAGGCAGACTGGAAGTCCAGGGGGGAAGATAGGTGAATCGAACAATTTTCCATCGGTAGTTCATGGCTTTCATTCCACCTCGAGCATTTTTTTTTCACAAATATTTTGACAATCTGTGACAACAAAGTGGTTTAAACCTGATTGTTCTCATAAACAATGGTTTCTTTTTTATTTGATGGATCTTTCACTTTTACCTATTCACCCTTGTCTCCTATTGCAATGAACCCGAACAAATCTAATTTTTCTCCAGAACTGTCATATCCGTGTAATTCGAGTTTACGTTTGTTTGGGTCTGCTTCGAAGCACAGCGAAATTCCAAAACAATGCGAATTCGAGGAAAAAATAGTTTGTTTGGGTTTGTTTAGGTTCGTCGAATATGAGGAAAAATAAAGTTTCGTATTTCATAATATTTTATCCCCACGAAATCTCGATTAAAAAAGTTCCAGTTTTCGCCCGTGGTTACCCAGTAAACCCTATCTCAACGACCTCCTCAAACGATTGCTATTTTTTTTTTTATTACTGCGTGATCACGAGTGTCTATTGAGCCATAAAAAAATTACGTTTTTTAACTACCCAAGGAACGTGTTTATCATAATCACCCCGATACAACTTTCGACACGGTACGAACCGAAATTTCATTCCGAACGTCCGCGTCAACCAAATTTCCCATATACACGCAACTCACTAGCCGCGTGTTACGGCTGCTGGTGGTATAATCCTGTAACGAAATATGACGGAATGTCACGGAAGCCATTTTGTCCAGAATACCCTGTGTGTACTGGGTAAACGTATAAACTAAATGATAGTAGTAGTAGTGGTGGTGGTAGTACAAGTAGTAGTAGTAGTAGTATTCTCGGTGGCGCCGTGCGATCGTAAATCCTCCGTCCTTCTCTATTTCTCTTTTTCTTCTTTCATCGCTCTTTCTCTTGTGCGGTATCTCTGCGGGGTGAATGGCGGGATAGGGGAAAGTCCGAGAATGAGAATGGCGCGGGAGGGGGTTTGGAGGGGGGGGGGATTCCAAAGTACGACACTGCCAAAAGAACCCCTTTTGGGGGTCGCAATCCCTTTTGGGCCGTTCACGATCGCCTTTGTTACCGATGGTGGAAAAAGAGGGTGGCGGATTGGAGGGCGGGGGGGGGGGCGTCTCATCACCGGATCCCTAAAAATCTGGCAGCAGGGACGTCATTGTGGAGAGTAATCCGCTGGACGTTTGATAAATACACATACAAGCATGCGCACTACGAGTGGTGAGGTTTTGGGGTGGATATTTGGTTTGCGTTTTGTTTGGGTTTGTTTAGGTTTGATATATACACATAGGGGTATGTGCACCCCGATGGGTGAGATTTTGGGGTGGGAATTCGATTCGCGTTTTATCTGATAGAATGTGATTTTTATATATTTGAGTACAGTAGGACGCCAATTATCCGAATTAATTTGGACCGGGGTGGATTCGGATAATCGAAAATTCGGATAATCGGACATAGACTGGTACTGTCTGTCAGTCAGAAAGAAAGTCAGTCAGAAAGAATTCAGACATGAAATAAACTTTATTAAGTTTAACAAAAACTTATTTAAGTTGAACAACACACCAAACAGATAATATACGCAACCCCGTGCGCTCATTTAAACATCTCGATCAGAGTAAGTTGCCTCGACGTTGAAGCTCGTTTCGGTTAATCGGTTTCGGATTCGGTTGATAGGCGTTCGGATAATCGGCGTTCTACTGTATGTGATTTCGTTAAAATACATACAAACAAAAGGCAGAACGGTTTTTCAATTATCTCTATTATTCGTGTAAAACATAATTTATTATTGAGGAATTAGATAAGATAATAGAATAACAAATAAATAAAAAATTAATACATGTAATAATATTAATATTAATACATAAAAATATATATTTTTTGAAATTAATAAATATGATTCCTTAATAAAAAATAATATTTTGTTGAGAAATTATTTAACTTTACGAATTAATTTTACAAAAATAATTTTGTGAAATAATTCTTATTTTTGGGTCGTGCTAAGAGCTTACCCCCTTAAATTCCTCGGGTGAATACGCTCCGGCTTTTTTGCGGAATTTTTGCGATATTGCGCCATAGTGAGTGCTGCTATTTTAACTGACCCGGTGAATTCAGGTCAGCCTCTATATCTCTCCGCGTCTCATCTCCTCCCAACGTGCCGATGAACCCGCAACTTTTTGAACTACGTATCAACACCGATTTAATCGCCCTCGTAATCTATTTCTCCGAAAAGGTACGCCTACCTTTGCGGAAACTTGAAATTGAATTCGAAAGGCAGAGCATCTATAATTTTGGTTTCTTTGGTCAATCAATATTCCAATAACGGAGAATTTCAATTGCGACTGGGGAACTTACTAGAACTGTTAATATATGATGTATACGGCTTGAATGAACGATCGTGATATCAGTGAGGGAATGTCGCTGGTGACCGAATGGTACTACCGGAGGTAGATAGAGCTATTTACGTTTAGAATCAATTTTTTTTTAATGAACACTTCGTAAACTTAGCTATTTCGTGTACGAGCCAAAACGATTTCGATTAGGAATGTTCTTGATTTATTTGATAAAAAGATATACGAAAACATCGAATTTTTATGATCTCTATATTTAAAAAATTTGCTTTTTTTCATATATTTTTATTTGGAGCAGTATTTTATTTAAAGTAACATTGATTCTTCGATTATATTTTTAATGTACCAAGGGATGGAAAAACATTTACAAACTACTTGCATTAATGATATATAGAAAACGAATGAAATCTGAATAATTAAATAAATATATTGTTCCAGAAAATTTACCCCTGCTAATAGACGATTTTCCTGTTGTCAATTTTCTACTTTCCTTTCCTCCGCTTTCATGAATAACGAATTTGGTCGAATATCCTGAATTCTGATGGTAATTAAATAAATTAACGCTTCATCGATCTTGTAACGAAATAACGTTAAAATAAATAAGCCAGGGTTGGCTCGGGACGATAAACGTAAAATTATCGGAAACGAACGAGCATCATGTATCACAAATTCATTTTTCAAATATTAACATTAATTGAATATCAATTTCCGGTGCTCCCGTTTGAAATGGTTGTTCAACGGTTTTAGTAGGGGCAATAATCATTGACACTTGTTATTTTCGATATTACGAAACCAAACAGCCCATTTTGGGTTTTAATATTCAAGGAACATATTTCGATGGTCAAGGCAGGATGTATTAGTTTATTGAAAGGGTTGCTTGGCGAAGTTTTGTTGGATTGAATGAACGCGTTCAAAGTTTTCGTAAAGCAAAAATCCCAAAAAAATTAACTTGCGTTTAATCAGAGATGCCAGAATCATTTGGAGATAATATTCTTGAATTTTTAATTAAATATTCATTTTCGGACAAAACCAAAAGAAAGATCGATTTTTTCGGAGTTTTGAAGTAAAATCCTGCTTTAATTGGGTTTGAGCGACAAGCGATTTTTTCTTTTCGTATTTGCCTAAGAAACGACCCCCGACAAGTCTCAGCGAACTTTTTTTAATTCGTTCGGTTTGTTTGGGTTTGCGTGTTTTAAAAATTTGATAACTGAACTTCATCGAAGATGGGAGATTGATGGGAGATTTCGAGTGTTTAATTGCCGGTGACACGAATAATTGATAGACACTCGCGTATCACACGATTTTTCAACACAGGTAAGGGGTGCCGCTGCGAGGCTTATCGAAAAGTTTGGCGTTGTCGTTATTGCCAGAGTTGTGGCAATAACGAATGCCGGCGTGTTCTTCTGGCGATTTACTAGTTCGTTATTAGCCCCTAGGGTGTCTACGATTACCCGCATGTGGCGCTCGGCTGTCGTCCCAATCTCCCAATGGGGAAGTGTGAGCTCAGGATCCGCGTGTTCTCATTTCGCCTTCGTATCGCGTCGTTGATGGACGTTCCGCTATGCTTGTTTTTAGAGTTTCTCCAAAAGCTATCATTCGACCCAAACTTCCTCTCAGGGATTCTGTAATTATAGCGTCTCTTGCTGCTTTTTTTTTTCTTTGCGAAGCGACAGAAGCGAAATAATGAATTACTCGATCGCTTCAACTTTGCTTTCAACAACGATGATGGTTTGTTTCATCTGTTGCAAAAAACAAGAAATGCCATTCTCGATAATAAATTATAAATGGTTGAATGCTTTGCCACCAGCCCTGCTCGCTTGTCATCGAAAAAAAGTCTGCAGAATTCGAAAGACGTTGAACCGCCTTTAAAAAAAAAAGTATTTGGAAGCTATTCTTTTGGGTTTGCTTGGGTTCGTCAGACACCAAGAAATGACGACTTTCGCCTGTTAAATGTAAAAGATGTATGCAAATGAAAGAGAAGGAACAAATACAAGTAAACAACCGAAGTAATTTAATTATTATGCATTTTTTTTATTATTTTAATTATTATTATTATTTCGAAAACATAATAATAATAAAATGTAAATAATACAATGGTAATCTATATAATAAATTTGAATCGCCAAATGTGTTGGTACCCTTGAAGTTATTTACAACTGGCCCAGTGTCGCCCCGAGAATCCTCGAACTTAGGCCGATGACCCACCGTCGGCCGCACACCGATCGCCAATGTTGGGCCGAGCTTATCACTTCGGCTTTGGTCCAAACTTTGCCCAGTCATAAATCCGATCATGGGCCGAAGTTGGAGGATCCTCGGGGCGACACTGGGTCGATACTGGCCCATGGCTAAATAATATCCGGGGTGAATATTGACCCAGCATCGGCTTTGGTATCGGTTCATCGAAGAAGCCAACCTCGGCGCTACATTGGCTC